>AP025047.1:38746422-38768875 GCA_036186865.1 Eustoma russellianum
GCACACACACGCTCACACAAACACACACACACACACATATATATATATATTAGTAGCTGTAGTTTCAAGTACTCGTATGGTCGAATAATGAAAAAAAGGTCAGAAAACTGAGATACTTAAATTTAACTAAAGTTGATATAAAAAATATAAAATAATCGGCTAAATGATGGTCGCGTCCCCCCTCCCCCCGGGGAAAAAAAGGAACAATCACAATATTCCACTTAAATAACATATAAATTTTAGATGTAAAAAAGAGTTTTATGGTACTTCATGGAAACATCAATCAAGATTCTGACTAGCAAGTAATGCTGTTGTTGAAACTTGGGCTTACATGAGGTGAGACCCATATCCACTCAAAACCGTAAGGCAATGGGTGGTGGTACCTCATCCTCATATAAGCCATGCATTTTTTCTCAAATTAGCCAATGTGGGATTCTCAACACCCGCCCTCACGTGGCAACGTGGCTTGACATGCACACGCGCCTTACAACCCGCCCTAAATCACAAACCTCAAGCCAGGCATGAACATCTGGACTTAGGTGAGAGGAAACATTAAGTGGCCAACCATGGGCCAGGCAAGGGGTGAGTCCACATTTTTAAACCTGCTCTGATACCATGTTGAAACTTGGGCTTACATGAGGTGAGACCCATATCCACTCAAAACCTTAAGGCAATGGGTGGTGGTACCTCATCCTCATATAAGCCATGCATTTTTTCTCAAATTAGCCAATGTGAGATTCTCAACAGATGTGACTTTGAGAGTGAAAATCTCACCAACTGAAGTCTATCCAAATGGGGTTTAGATATCCTAACTCCCACTTTCCTCATCCTTTTTGTGACCGCACGACACGTGCTAGCAAGGGAGTGGTGAGGTTAGGTGAGGGTCACCTGCATATAGTCTCACCACTCCCCTTGCTGCCACGTGTCGCGCAGTCACGCGTCACCACACCCCCTTTGCGGTGGGAGGATCCTATCCCCTCCAAATGTGTAATCTTCTTACCGTCTAGTAAAGATTGTCGGTCCTCATCTAGTTTAACGTTCTTTTTGATGGCCTATCTTTATCTAGTTTCATCATCACTCTTACTACCACGTATCGTCGAGTCACATATAACCGTATCCTTATGGGATGACTTCATAGCCAACAATAAGAAAAGGGATTTATCATGGAATGACATCATAGCCAAGGTTTCCCAGATTCTAACGATAATTTTTGTTGTCGTTGAGATGTACTGTGTATGATTGTTGTTGTTGACATCATAGCCAAGGTCTACTCCATTTATCTGGTGAACGAGTAAACTGGTAGTCGGTATTCATAGTACAATTATTCTGTGAAGAAAAATAAACTAACTAATGACAGTCCAACAAACTAAACGCAATATTTTTATTTCTGTGGGCAGCAAAATTAATTCGATAGTAGACTATAACACTTGGCTTATCACGTGTATGTATTATATTCACAAAACATTGGATGTTGATATTTGCATGTTGCACATAATCTATCCCTTTCTCCTCTTTGAAGTTTCTAATTTTCTTTTCTTTTTTTTTTATTTTTTGGACTTAGTGTTGTGATTTAGAACGTAACTCGATGTAATACAATGCATGTTTTAAAATTTTCGCTATTGGCTGTGATTTTTCAAAACATTGATTAAGAATAAGTGTGGTTGTAACTTTAGAGGTTTTATGTTACTCCAGCGACAAGCAATGATCAACGAAAGGCACAATAAAATGATGTCATATAACAAATATCATATGTAAACTAAGAGTTGGATATGTTAGAAAAGTACGTCTAAAGTACTTTAAAATTTGCTCCAAACTTATATAAAAACATGTAAGATGTTGTTTGGTAGATTGAAAAATGATTTGAATACTTTGAACTTGTAAGAAATCATTTGGATCGATCCATGTGTAAGTTGGATCGAACTAAGTGAAAGTTGAAATAAAGTTGAGTGTTCTATTGGACATAGATCGATCACATCAATCGATCGATGTGTACATAGATCGATCAATGTGGTATGGATGCAAAGCTGGAGATCTCTATCTAACATAGACCGATCGATGTGACCGATCGATGTTGTTAGGGTGCAAAGTTGGAGTTCTCTGTCCAACATCGATGGATCGAAGTGGACATTGATCAATCACATGATCAATGTGCCAAAAGACATGATTTTTCACTTTGAATTGCAACTTTTGATCCAAGAATCATCTCCTTTCATACATGAACGTTATGCAACTGACATGTAGGTTAATTAAACTGCTGAAATAGAGTTTTAAAGTGTTTTTTACACAACCAAAGGCCTATAAATAGTAAGCCTTGATATCTTAAATATATCATTATTCTAGTTCAAACGGATAGTGGTCACCATAGAGTGCGAAACAAGAGTATTTGGTGCTACGTTACCAATAGATTAATGCCATGATAACAAAATAATTCCTTGTTAGGAAGACGAATGATGAAGCCGGATCTTCACCAAGGGTCTAGACGACCTCAAATTAGCTCCGTCAGTTAACTTGAAGAGTTGTTAACTGGACTGAAAGTTGTAGCTAGAATAGCCTCTATAATATCCTGCACAAGAAAGCACAGGTCAGAGGTCCCGGAGGGTTGGTCCCGGGAAAAACCCTCCGACGCTCAAGTCAGTTTGGGTCATATCTCACTGAGATTATAATTTAGATGGTGAGTTCAGAGTTTCTCACAGTATATACCGAAGAGCAATGTGTATGAACTTGCTTTAGGATTTCAGTATTTGAATTCCGGATCCCCTTCTTTGTCTTGGTTGGCTTGCTTTTATAGGCCTTTTCCCGCCTTTAGCTTCTGATAGTGGATGAGACGTTTGCTTGGAGAAGAAAGCCTAGGATGCTGTAGGTCTGCTAATGTGACCAGTAGCCTGACTGATGTGACCAATAGGCCGGCCTAACTGATGTGACCAATAGGCCGGCTGTTGTGACCTTAGCATGTTCAGGAAGAATAACCAGCTGTAGTCACTATATTCGAATTGCACCTTTGTCCGAGGGTCCCACGAGGTAATGTCCGAAGTCCCCAACTGAACTCTGTTGAAGTGCAAGATCAAGTCTTGCCGAAGTGCAGAATTGAGTCCGGCTGAAGTGGTCCGAAGTGTGGCACTTGTGTAGAGACTGAAGTTGGTGCTGAAGTGCAAGTCTTGGCATATCCTTTGGTTATATAATAAGTGTCGTGTTGCCCTGCTGAAGTGTAGCCAAGGCTGAACAGCGATGCTTGGCACTACACTGCTGAGCTGCAACACTTGAGTGCCGTATTATGGGAGTTGAACCGTTGACCTTTGTTGACTAACAAACGATTTAAATATGATTTATCATTGAAATCTATCGTCCCAACTGTTCTTGTTTCTTTTCTTAATTAATGGTCCTAACAACCTGGTTTGCACGACGAAACCATTATCACATCATTGTTTCTTCCATCAGAGGGCCATGCAACAGGTCATGATCACCTTTCGGTAGTTTGTTAAGAGTCTTGTTTCGTGATGGTTTAATTACCTAAAAAAATCTTAATCGTGAATATTATCACACAAATATGATAACAATCACACTAAATCATCAAGAACTGAATATCAAAATTCAAAAAAAAAAAAAAAAAAGCATAAGTGGATCCCATAGTTGTAGTGGTTACGGTTGCCAGACCAGATTTTTCAAAAAAAAAAAAGCATGTTAAATCCCTTCTTTCTTGCTCATAGGGCTGTAAACGAGCCGAACGAGCCGGACATTGTGTTGTTCAAGTTCGGTTCATTTAACTTAACAAACGAGCGAATCTTGTTCGTTTATTTAAATGAACATATTTACTTGTTTAAGCTCGGTTCGTTTGACTCAAGAACAACATTAACGAGCCGAACACCTTTAAACGAACGGTTACACTTACCGAGTTCGAACAGAAAAAATGGTTCAAGCTCGGTTCATTAAACTTTTATCCAAACCGAGTTCGAACTCGAGCTCGAGCCAAACAAACCGAACAACCGAACAGCTCGGTTCATTTACAGTCTCACCTGCTGATGAGAACATAGCAAAACAGAACGTGTGTTTTGGAGACTATAACCTCTATTTATGATATTTAATATTGTCTATCATAATAATTACTATATATTTAATATTTTGGGTTTCTACGTTTTAAGTGCATATACTTTATGAGATATTCATAATCCAACCTAAACTAAATAATCACTTTTATTTGGATTCATTTATGCATGAGGTATTCATAATCCAACCGAAACTAAGTATTTCACTACAACTATGTTAGCTTAATTGCTTAACATTTGTATCAAGCTCCAATCTTGATTTAATTCATTCTTTAAGTTCTTTATATACAATATCATTTGATACCCTCATCATTTTCGTAGGAGCATGATCATATTAAATTTCATTGTGTAAATTTATTTCACCTCCGTAATAAAAAGAAACATGGATTTTTGAAGCAATTTCATTGTGTGAATATTACAAAGAGATTGTCAAGATAATTTCTTTATTATAATATCATCGCGATTAAATAAGGTCTGATTAATATATGTTTGATGCTGGGGTCCAGTGTCTTGGACGGCCTTCTGAGTGGCGTCCAACTCCTTGGACGACCTTGTGATAGGCGTCTATACTTTGGATGACTTCCTGAAGGCGCCATGGTATGACGGTTTTTTAGCTCCCCATACTGTTTGTATGAGAATTGTATTTTGTAAGATACTCTTTTGAATGGCGTCATAGACGCACTCTTTGAACATGTTTCTTAATGGAGTCTTATATGCCCCTGGACGCTATTCACAAAAGCGTCCTGACTGTTTGAATTTTTTTAATTTGGATTATGTTTGTTTCACTTCTTAAAACTATAATATTTTTTTGATTTTTTTTTAAAATAAGGTTCAAAAGGCATCATCATGTTTGGCCTCGTATTAATTATAGATAAACGTGTCGTTCTATTTGTAATAAAATGCTTAATCTTCTTATTTGATTCATAATCTCCGCCCACATATTATGAATTTTGTGTATACTTGACTTTACGAATTTATCTTAATACGTCATCCTCTCTATTTGGAGCAAACTTCACAGGATGATGTCCATTTAACCAAGGGTGTACATATTTTTTAAATCCAAACCAATTTATCAACTCAGACTGATCCAAATCAAGATAAACCGAAATATAACTGTAACCGGTTAAAAAATTTCTAAAAACCAAACTGGTTTAAATAGTTTGGTTTTAGCTTTGAGAATTAAAAACCGATAAAACCGGACGTAACCTTTGATATTTATTTATTTATTTAATTCTAATTTTAATTTATATTAATATATTTTAGTTACTACCACACCCTCAGCCACCCCGTCTCCCCCGCCTCTCCTCTTTCCCCTAACGTTAGAGCAAAATGTTATATCCTACTTCTGAAGCACCTCACCATTCTAGTCTCAAGGGACATTATAGATGATGCAAATCATGAGTTTAGCGGTTTCTTAGATTGGGTGATGACTTACATACTTACCCACATAAGGTGTCCCCTTGCAAACAAGGCCTTCGGTCTATCAGCATTAGAATTCACCATAGACGTGTCTCGTGAATCAAACTTTTGACATCTTGCAACAAATCTCAAATCGAGTATCAACTGACCTATGTCTCGTGGTTCTTTTCCCTAACCTTAATTCATTGCTGACGCAACATAAACCCACCACACAACTAGGCACTTTAGTTAAACCAATGTGGACTCCAGGACATATTCCAGTTGTTACTCGGGTTGGAGATTGCAAACAAGTTAAACCAAAGGAAAAAGCTACCTCCTTTCATAACGAAAAGTCACCTGTGAGTGAAACACTTCCAACTAATTTTGTCATACTATTTCTGGATGGATTTTGGAGAAGAATAGAAAAAATGAGACCGCAGATAGTAATACTTGGGGATTCAATAAGAGAACAATCTTTCAGATCAGATGGCTAGGGTGCTGCCCTTGCTGACACTTATTCTTGCAAGGTTCTTCACCACCCCCCACTCCCAGCCCCCTTTCTTGATTTCTTAATTTGTTCCAATCATCCTTCTGAAGGTATGCTGATTAATCCTTTGAGTATAACTTCTGTGTTTTTGTGTGTGTAGACACACACACACTCTGTGAAGGCTGACATATTGAATCATGGGCATGGTGGATACAACACCAGATGGGCTCTGTTTTTGCTGCATCATATTTTGCCTCTGGTACTACAGATCTCTCTTTACATTGGATTTCAGATGTGCTTTGTCCAAAGATATGTTTTTTTTTAATCTTTTGATTGGGAACTGTGATGTGATCTTGCATCAATTGCGGTAGTTGTTGGTTGGCTGGGGGAGGTGTGACCCCATTTCTTTACTGCTCTGTTTCTTATCATTTTTTTATGGTTATATGTTTTTGCAGCATTATTACTAGTATTTTTATAGATACGTTTTGGATTTTTATTCATAAAAAAAATTAAAACTAGAATCAAACCAAACTGAATCGGTCAATCAGTTTGGTTTGATTTCAGTATTAAAAATCTTAGACGGTGAAAAACAGTTTGGTTTTTTAAGTGTTCAAAATCAGGCCGGACCACACCAAGTTGAGCACTAAATTTAACAATTCCTTTGATCTATCTACCTTTATAATTCCTCCATGTTACAGAAACAATTCAGAGAGGCTCCTCTGAAACTAAAAGTTAAGAAAAAAAGAGGTATTAGTAATTATTAATTAGAACCGTGAATTAAAATTTCTACCATGAAAATAAATCATGATACCATTGTCTTTTCAACCAATGTATCACGTTAATAATGTAGTATTAAGTTCATGAAACAACTAAAAAAAATTGAAAATGTCGTCACTCTCGCTATGGAACAAGAAAAGGTCTCACATGTAAATAATCTCGTTCAGATCTGGGGAGACTAAAGTGAGTCAAAATACGATATCTCTAATCACGCGTCGGCACATGTATTTTTTTTACATGTGGCGTCTTGTAATTAGATGCCTCATGTTTTGCCTCAGATTTAGCCTCCTCATGTCTAAACCTATAAATACTAGTCTAGTTTCTCTTTAAAGAACAACTGATTAGTTTCTTATTTCAAGATGCTTTAGGCATAACATTTTCATTTTTAGATTCCGTTACAATCAAAATTGGCGACGATATTAGCTTCATTGCAAGGATAGTTGGGTAATGTTTCAGGACATGGATCAGTTGGTATTCATGTGTGGCGTTGTTCAGAAAGGATAGTTATGTAATTGTCTTACCCGAGCAACTTTTAAAACAAACAAATAAATATTGTTAAGAAAATAACGAACCAGGAAAAAGAAAATTAAAAGAAATAAGGAAAACAAAACGCACACATCCACTCACCAATTAACATGATTTGGTCATATCGATTTATGTCAATAGGAATGAAATATTCTTATTCTTCTTAGTAAAAGCGGTGCAAAGGAAAGTGTTACCCTTACATAGAAATCTACAAGAAGTATACCCAAATATCCTAATAACCGTAAAAACTATTACTAGAGTGTGAGGAGAATGAGAGACAGACAAACAGTACATACATCTCAAAAAATAAAAAGCTTGCTTATGAGACTCCATGCTCTATATATAATTACTTAGAAGTCTATGTGACCATAATTACAAAGGGTGAGTTAGAAACATAACACATGACTCAGAGCTCCTAGTTCACCGCTGATCTAAAAGAGATTCTTTTTAAGTCGGGCTTCTAAAATATGGAAAGTGTTTGCATGACACCGGAGGGAGACGCGGCCTGCCACGTAATGAAATCTGACCTGTTTTTTTTCTTTTCACGTTTTATCACGTGGCGGACCATGATTGACCGCGTGCAAAATGATTCTCCCTTTCCGTGTCACGAAAACATTTTCCCTAAAATATTGGGGCAGGTTTTCAATAGGTGGCCTAATAAATTTCAAATCAACTAACACACATACACGGTATTTGTATATGTGTGTGTCTATATATATATGATGAAAAAAGTAAAATACTTAATAGTACTGTTTGTCTTTATATAATTCAGTCCCTCACCAGTCTTGCTAAGCATTATTTTGAGTAAATTTAACTCTTTTTGAAGAATATAAACTTTTGTTTAAAAGGTAAGAAACGTGAGCTAACGCTTAATTAAGGCTCCTAACTTACAAATACCCCAACCATCAATATCAAATTGGCTAATAATCTACTCCTATAACAAAATTTATTTAGACAGTTGGCACCACAAAATTTAGACGCGTGGCACTAAACAATTAGTTTTCGATGTTACAAACTAGTCTAAATCCTCACAGGCCTCCTGCAAATTTTTTTTTTTTTTTTTTTTTTTGTGGAAATGGATAGTATTCGCATTGGCCTAAAAAAATTGCACATTGTACATCAAAGGAACATAATCAATGCTATACAAGCGAGTCATTATGTATATTATCATCTGGGCTGTATCTGTATTATCATCTGTGCTGCTATGATGAACCGTCCTTAATAATTGAACTCCTGCATTTTTTAAATGAAGATGTTTCATTCCATACCTATATATCTTTTTTCGTGGTTATATGCACGGTTTACTAGGCTCTTGCGCTTGGCAGAGTCCGGAGAAAGGCAGATCGCTGTGCGAGATGGTATACGCAACCTTACCCTGTATTTTTTTATGCAAGAGGCTGTTTCCGCAGCTTGAATTTTTGACTTCAAAGTCACAAAGCAACAACTTTACCAGTTGTTCCAAAGCACATTCTAGTGGTTATATGTAGTACTCAAATCCCAATTTTCCTTTTTCTTTTGTTTTTTTTTTGTGTTTGAGCAATTTATTGTATTCATAATTGAGCGCCATACAATTTAGACGTAGAATAAGCGTTTGGTACACAGACATACAATTATTGTATTCATAATTGAAACACTTCGATATACTAGTTAAATCATTTAGACGTAGATATGGTACCAATGAAACAATTTTTGCTTACATATACAGACATAATTGTATGATCTATCAAAAAGAAAGAAAAAAGAAAAGGAAAATATACGTTTAAGGTGGAATAGTTTATACTATTTTAGTGTATGACTCCATCAAATATGTTAAAAATTGTCTCACGTTGATTGATTAGAGATAAGTATGAATTTATATGACGATAAAATATTATCATTCTCTCTCTCAAAATTTTAGATAGGTATAAAGCTCACCTTATGTAAGCCTACTATCATAATATCAAATAGGACAAAGAATAGGAAAAACAAATACACACATATATATAAAGGTAAATAGTGTCTTTTCAAAGTTAACACTCACTGACTAGGATAAGAAAAAAAGGGTTTTAAACACTGATGGTAGTTTGTGAAGCTTATCTGGCTGTGAAAATGTGTTTGGAACGATCCCTGCCCCGCTTGGTGGCAGGAAAAAAAAAAAAAAAAACTATAGAATATATGTATACGAACCTTAGCTAACATCCGAAGTAGGCCTGTAAATGAACCGAGCCGTTCTGTATGTTCGGCTCGGTTAAGGGGTTAATGAACCGAGCTTGAACCATTTTTCTGTTCGAACTCGATAAGTGCACTGTTCGTTTAAGGTGTTCAATTCGTTAATGTTGTTTGTGAGTTAAATTAACCGAGCTTGAACAATTAAATATGTTCATTTATACAAACGAGCAAGCTCGGCTCGTTCGCTAAGTTAAATTAACCGAGCTTGAATAATGCGATGCTCGGCTCGTTTACGACCCTAATCTGAATCCACCAACCACTGGCTAACACGTATCTTTAAGGTTTAGCGCCTTTGAGTTTGGATTACCAACTGAAATTTGTAAATCAAGAACAAACCCTCCACCAAATAAAGTTATACCTGTAGATTCTTTTTTTGGGGGTGGGGGTGGGGGTGGGGGGTGGACAGTGGGGTGATCAACGAGGGAACTATCATAGCATTTGATCATCATCAGTACCCAGTATATCCCAACAACAGCAAACACTATCGCTCGGGTATCCTAGCATTTGATCACTAGATGAAATCCGACATTAATTGAAGAATGTATTTGCACTATCACTAAGAAAATTAGGAAAGATACAAATTAATTTAAGGAGGCATTTAGATGGTGATTGCTCTAATTTTTGACAAAGGAAAAGACTAATTTTTTTTATGAAAATAAAAGTGCATTTCATTTATAGCGCATCATCCGTAGTATCGGCCAGTACAATAGGCAGAAAGTTGTCACTCTACTCTACAAATATACCTAATTTCTAACCAAGGCGTGCCAAAAAATGTACTGGCACATTCCGAAAAAGGAAAAGACTTTGGGTTCTTAAATTTTTTTTTTTTTGGAAAAACTCTCGTATTTGCACATAACCTAAAATCTACGTCCGAACCATCTACATATACAATTCGCTTAGAATTATTATAAGAATAGTGACCAGTATATTCCAAGCACTGGCCCAACCCGACTATTCTTACAGCACATAAATTTTCTTGAATTTTGTATAAAAATGATACTCCTATTATTTTTTTTCTTATCAGAAATAAAAGTGATAGTTGAAATTCTTGTTAAGGTGTACGTTTATGTTCCGTTTGTTTTTTTCTTTTTGATGACAACTTGAACCAGACTGGAATAATGTGGAATGTGTTGATCCGATTCCGTTTGGGTAAAATAAAAATTCGTTTCAATCTTGAGATACGAATATAGCATTAATAGGAGTTAGTTTGAGAAAAGCTCCGGAATTCTAGGAAGTAACTGTCGTCTCTACGCGAAGAAACCGGATCTACACCAACCGCCGTCTGTAGGCATCGCCGGAGTAATGCAAAAACGGATCGATGATGGATGAAAACAGCCCCTCTCATCGTAGTGTGAAGAAATACAAGCGACCGGCAACTGAAGAACCCCAATCTCTTACTGGACAAGCATGGCAGAATGGAAAAGTCTGGACGGATTTACTACGTAAACATGTTCCTCCACTGCATCTACCTGCTAGGGAAGACATATATACAGGCGATGAAGAAGATGATGACATGGATTGTGAGAAGATTCCCATGTGGGATGAATCTAAGGCAAACGACGATCACCATGACGGTGAGTATGAATCTGGCCCTGGCAGAGTTGTTGTACGTGTACCAACCGATCACTGCAAGGAATTATGGCGCCCTTGGCGCAGAGCACTGATCGTTAAGCCCCTTGGCCGGAACATTACCTACAGGGTGTTGGAACAACGTCTTACTGATATGTGGGCGTCCGACCGTAGCCTGCACATTATCGACATGGAGGATGACTATTTCATTGTCAGATTTTATGCGAAGGAAGACTATGATTATGCGCTGGAAAACGGTCCATGGACGATCCAAGGCCATTACTTGACAGTGACCAAACTGCGCCCAGGGTTCTCACCGTCTACAAATGTCATCTCAACCACATTAGTATGGGTAAGGATCCCTCGCTTACCAATTGAATTTTTTGATGAGACCGTATTGATGAGGGTAGGAGATAGCTTGGGAAAGGCGATTAAAGTTGATAACAATACTATGTCTGTCTCACGTGGCAAATACGCTCGAGTATGCATTGAAGTAGATCTTCAGCAACCACTCAAGTCAATGGTAATCCTCAACGGACATCAACTTCGAGTGGAGTATGAAAGTTTGCATCTAATATGCTTCAAGTGTGGGAGATATGGACATCGTGAGGATCATTGCTCATCAAACTCTCCCAACGATTTTGAAACGGGGAAGGAACCTGCTGAAAATACCACACGACAGGAGGTACCAACAAACACCTTTGGGCCTTGGATGATCGTAAGGAGTAACCCTCGCAGGAGAACACCGGTAACACAGGGAGATCATAGGGTGGGACGCAAGATACAAAACCCTACTAAGCCAGGAAACAGCAACACTAGTTCAAAGACACCAACTGGTTCCCGATTTGCGGCCTTTACTGTTGAGGACGATGAAGCAACAGAAACAACATTTGACCCAACGGAAGGAAACCTCCGCGCTATATATGATGAAGGCCCTGTGAGCTTCAAGGTATCAACAAGGGAACAAACAATGAGATCTCGGGAGCGCAAGGCAAAAGGTATCCCTTTGAAGGAGGCATCTAGAGTTCAGGTACAATCCCCTCGTGTGACCACCAACAAAGCCTCAAGCAGTGGACTACAAAAGAACCGCCGGATACTTAAACGCGATGTTGCACGCCCAGGGACCAATGCTCATATGATGGATATGCTGTCTCCGTTACATGATATTACTAATGTTAATTTGCTGTGTGTACCTCCTACTGCCAAGGATACACATCCTGACTATCCATATGGGAATCAAGACAATCTACCTATTGAAGTTGGGGATCTCACGAAGAAACACCCACCAGACCTAGTGGCAAGTTCTGATGCTAATGACCCACATCCCCCCACATTTAGCAGAGCCAGTATGGCAACCGACAATGTTGAAGAATCTATGCCTGATCAAGACAAAGGTCAGGCTACCAACTATAATACTGTTTTATAAATGAAGATCCTATCTTGGAATTGTAAGGGTGCTGGGTCAACCGAGACCCATCGGGAGATTATAAGACTTGTACGCGATCACAAGCCAGATGTTTTGTTCTTATGCGAAACTATAGTTCCTAGCACTCAAGCCTGTCGCATACTATCATATACTGCCCAGTTACTGAACTTCGGAATACTGACTGATGGTGTAATATCTTGGGTGCTCACACTGGTCTACGCTTCACTAGTCGCACCGCTTCGCATGAGTTTCTATAAATATATTGTGGAAATGAGTCGTTGTTTGAATATCCCTTGGGCTTTGCTAGGCGACTTCAATCAAGTGGTTTGTCAAGACGACAAACAGGGTGGTCGGGCAGTCTACGGGACGGAAGTTGATCAAATGAGGCAAATGATTGAATGTTGTGGTTTAGTGGCGATGGCTTTCTCCGGCCCCAGGTTTACGTGGTCTAATAGTCAAGCAGGTAGCTCTTTGATCGAACAGCGCCTAGATCAATGCTGGGTCAATCTTGATTGGCAGCTACGGTTCAGTACAGCATCACTGCATCATTTACCAAAAACACACTCTGCCCATAACCCCCTTCTCCTTATCACGGATGACAGCTCCATCCAACCTCCGGTGCGGTGCTCCTTTAAATTTCAAGCATGTTGGATGAGCCATAAGCTGTTTGCACCGTTTATGCAGTCAGATTGGAAGGAAGTTGATGGGGACTTTTGCCGTACAGTAAGAGAATTCACAGAACGAATGCAAGTATGGCGCAAGGAAATTTTCTGTAATTTAGCTCAACGGCGAAGAAGATGCTTAGCGCGGCTAGAGGGGATCCAACTTGCACTATCACCCCGGCCATCTCGATTCTTAACAACACTTGATGCGCAACTACGTGAGGAATACAATTGTATATTGCAACAAGAGGACATTTACTGGCAACAGAAGAATAATCTACAATGGTTGTCCGAGGGCGAGCAAAACAGCCGTCTCTTTCACCAATCCTTTGCTGCTAGGCGCAGAACTCATATTATCCACCGTTTAAAAGATGATAAGGGAACATGGTTAGACTGCCCATACCAGATTGAGAGTCTTATTCGCCTGCACTATACGAACCTATATGCAAGTCCGCCGGATACAACAATGTGCGAGAGTATTATTTCCATCCCAACTCTGGGACATTCGGATCGCAGATGGCTAAATCGTCCCGTATTGCCAGAAGAGGTTGAGAACGCAATATTTCACATGGGGGCATACAAAGCACCCGGGCCAGATGGGTTGCCACCAGTCTTCTTTCAGAAAAACTGGCACATAGTTGGTCCGTCGGTGGTAAGTTTTGTGCTGGACGCTTTTAAAAACCAGCGCTTCCCAACATCCTTGAGCGAGACCCTCATCTCACTTATACCGAAAACTGTAAGTCCAGAAAATCCCACACAATTTCGACCTATAGCACTGATGAACGTAGTGGTTAAAGCTATCACCAAGATTATTGCAAACAGGCTCAAGGCATTTCTCGGTAAAATAATATCTCCAACACAATGCGCCTTTATACCGGGTAGACAAGCAGCGGACAATGTTATTCTGGCACGTGAGCTCATGCACATAATGAAGACAAAGAAGGGATGCAAAGGCTATATGGCTCTAAAGATAGACTTAGAGAAAGCGTATGATAAGGTATCATGGCCGTTCCTTCGTCTTCTACTCCTTAAAGTCGGATTTAGTACAGAGATGACGGAACTAATCATGTTTACAATTACGTCGGCATCTCTCTCTATCATTTGGAATGGAAAATGCTTAGACCCGGTTTATCCACATATAGGTGTTCGACAGGGTGATCCTTTGGCCCCGTATTTATTTTTGTTATGCATGGAAGTGTTAAGCCAAAATATCCAACGTGCGGTTGAAGCAAACGCGTGGGTACCTATTCGAACATCCAGAACCGGCCTAAGCATTTCACACCTTTTCTTCGCAGACGACTTGTTACTATTTGGAGCTGCTACGGCCACACAGGCGAAAACTATGGAGAAAATTTTAAGGGATTTCTGTTGTGTCTCTGGCCAAAGTGTGAGTGTGAGCAAATCGTGAGTGCTTGTCTCAAAGAACATTTTATCGCACTTTCATCCTCAGATATTTACACAAATCGGGCTACAGGCAACTGGAGATTTTGGCTCATATCTTGGATTGCCTCTTTCACAAAGCCGAAGCCCAAAGAGAGACTACCTTTACATCATTGACAAAATTCGGTCCAAGATTGGCGGGTGGCAAATAAAGACAATGCCCATGGCATCCAGACTTCTTCTTATCCAAAGTGTCATTTCATCAATGCCAATGTATGTTATGCAAACCATGCGCCTACCTACGGGAATAGTTGATGAGATCGAACGCATCACACGCTGTTTTCTGTGGGGCGAGCAGGACCAACAACGAACCAGCCACTGGTGTAGTTGGAAACGCATTTGCCAAACCAAGCGCATGGGTGGGCTAAATGTTAAAAAGCTACGTGAAATGAATATAGCGATGCTAGCGAAGTTGGGGTGGAAAATACTGACATGCCCAGATTTGTTGTGGGTGCAAGTTCTAAAAGGACGCTATGGAGGCTTGTTCCAGGACCGTATCCCTCAAAAAGCATCCATGATTTGGCGCCACATAAAAAGCACAGTGCCACTACTACTGGCTGGCTTGGAGCCATCCTATTTCATCGATTCGGATAATAATGTACCACCTCGATGGCAGGGTTCTTCTTCTTGCAACTTTTCAGTTGCAACTGCGTATAAAATGCAGACTACTTCGACGGAGGGAACGTCCGAGGTTCCATGGAAGCAAATCTGGCGCATGCAGGGGCCGGGACGCTATAATTTGCTGCTGTGGCGACTATGCCATAACTCTTTGCCGAGTAAACTGCTTTTATATACACGCCACCTTAGTTCGGATAGTTGGTGCAATGTATGTGGACAAGGGGAGGCCGATATTTTGCATGAAATACGGGATTGTGGTTGGGCCAAACAGGTTTGGAGGCTGTTGATTCATCGAGATGCATGTGCGAGGTTTTTACGTCCCAACGATCCCTTGGAATGGGTTATGGAAAATTTAGCTGCGACATGGCAGCCTCAAGGCTATGATTTGGATTGGAGATATGTATATCGTGAGGCTGTGTCCTCTATTTGGTACTGAAGGAATCAAATATCCCACGGACAAATTCAACAATTGCCGCCGACTAGCCAAGTTGTGCGAGATGTGATGCATCGAGTGAACAATTTAGCATTTGTACAAATACGATGAAAATTGTCCAACAGATAGATGTAGATAATATACCGTATGATGATTTGATGTACATTTTTACAAACTTTCTGTTGCAATAAAAGTTTCTCTTCTCGTAAAATAAAAATTCGTTTCATTTAAGTTACAAATAAAGCCCAAAACAATCAATCTGAATAAGTTAAACTAAACCAAATTAATTAAAATAAATACCTCTATTTATTAACTGCTCATTAATGATAACATAAAGAATCTCTAATGCACAAAACAAGAAAAGATATTCTAGTCTATGTTATGTCACTAGGGGTGTTAACAAATTGAACCAAACCGAATACTAGATTTTTAAATTCGGATTCATTTAGCTAAACAAACTTTACAATTGGTTCGAGTTCTGCTCGGTAACACTATAACTGTTTAAGCGAATCAAACACGAATGGAACTCGAACAATTCACAAACTGTTTGGTTCGTTGAACAGCCATGTCTGTTATATCCTTTACTTCATGCAATGAGACCATGACATGTATATTAAATTAGAAAAAACTAAATATGCATGGCATGCCTTCATCAGATGAATTAGAAGATGAGACAAAAGATAGACTATGTGACCTTTTCGAGTAAAAAAAAACCCTCTCAAATAAGGATTAATTTGTTTAGTTCAAAATTAAATGCTCAACTCTTAGTACTTTTAGCAAATCGCATTCCATCTTTAATACTACCTCTAACAATTGGTTGGTAAAGAAATGTACGTTCTAGAAGGGGAAAAAAATTAAAGAAAGAAATAATTTTTGAAATTCCACAACTTAGGCGCGTGGCATTCATAATTCAATTGTGCGTCAAAAAAATTTGCGAGTAAAATTCTTTGCCTGTCGTCCAATAAATGACTTATCTCATAACGCATTTATTAAGTTTCAACATTATGTCGAACGTCTAAAATTATTAGTACATTCTTGCTGAATACAAGAAATAAAAAATTATATATATAATTTCGAGTCGAAACTTTCATCTCCATGCATTAAATTGGGATATTTATATTGGAGCATAAATTAACCACGGGAATTGAAAAAAAAAAAAAAAAAAAAAGTGGTACAACTACGTCGTGAAAGATCATTAATGCCGCCCAAGACCTAGTTTGTGGGGCACATTGTGTTCACTGCGTAAGTTCTTACCTAACTTAAAAGATCGTTGGACTACTGATTTACATCTTCTACGATGCTCCTTGGAGCTGAGTAAATGGAGGCCGAGATTAGAGATTTCACCTATTACTCTATTGTTTTTCGAAGTGGGGGACCGTAGTTTTTCCCGAAAGTTTTCTCATTCACACCAAGAAATTCATGCAGCATTGCCTAATTTTTAATGGTTAGTATAGTTCTGGACTACCATCATCTATACAAATTGACATATTTTAATGAACATTTTATATATAGACAGTGGAGAAGAGATATGTATGCATATACATCGTGACACCATGGCCTAGCATCATTATGAAATCATTAAAAATTTATAGTGATAAAAAAGAGCTAACGTGCAAATGTCTTCATTTATAATTAAATGAGCTTACTACTTTTGTGCTTGCAACGTGTTTAGTTGGAATTTCTAAATGAAACAAACTATTAGATATACAACAAACAACATTGTCTCATTGCCTTAGAGACTCCTGTCTATGGCAGTGTATGGGGGTCGGATGTACGCAATCATAGTCATGTATTAGAAAAAAATAGAAGTTGTTTCCCGATGATCCATAATGAAAATTATGTTAAACTTGTCGATCAACTGTGACTTTGCAATATAAGAAGCGCAACCAATTTAGTAATTCATTTTGCTTTATTCCATCATATTCTAAAGTCAATAAAGAATGTCTCTTAGGCTCTATTAAAAATGGAAACAGAACAAACTATTAGATATAATAATTAAAAAATCTATTTATTAACTACTTTTGCCATGGCTAAGCATCAATATTTTACTTTAAATAACATAACATCAGTTTTCTTGTAGTTGTTAGTTATGAATGTAGTTACTCATCGACTTATTATGGAATATATATACACAAATAGACGAGAATGTCACGTCAACAGGACAATTGTAATAAAAACAAAAGACCATCCCTTTTTATTTATCTAATTAGTTACATATAAAGTATTTTAAAGTTTATAAAAAATTAAAAAAAGCCTTTGTAGATTGTTGAGCGTTGTGTGACGTTAACTTACACATTAAATTTATCTTGTTAGTTACATATAAAGTATTTTAAAGTTTATACAAAATTAAAAAAAGCCTTTGTAGATTGTTGAGCGTTGTGTGACATTAACTTATACATTAAATCCGACTCATCTGCTCCATTCATTGCCTTCCCTTTAGGCTTTAAATCTCCCATCTTCCTTCTTCTCCCCTCTACTCCCATACCCCTTCACTTTTCTCTCATTCCACAAACAACAATCAAATAATCAGAGAGGAAAGAGGGGGAAAACAAAGGAGGGGAAAAAAGAAAAAAAAAAGAACACCCCTCCCTCACCCCCCACCCCCACCCCAAAGAGCCAAAAATGCCACCAGCAATGCCAGATTTCTCTAACACAGTAAGGCTCAAGTATGTAAAACTTGGGTATCAATACCTAGTAAATCACATTCTTACCTTCTTGCTCATACCCATCATGGCTACAATTGCTCTCGAAATCCTACGTTTAGGACCTGAAGAATTACTCCACATTTGGACATCCCTCCATTTCGATTTAGTCCAAGTTCTTTGTTCTTCTTTCTTCATAGTTTTTGTCGGGACGGTCTATTTCATGTCCAAACCTCGTTCTATCTACCTTGTAGATTATGCTTGCTACAAACCTCCTGTTACTTGTCGGGTGCCCTTCTCTACTTTCATGGAGCATTCCAGGTAACACGCAGAACTATAATGTTGTCCATTTATTGCATTATATTTTCAGTTTTGTTTGTAAATATAATACATGAAATATTCATGAGGTATGGTACAGCGTTCACCTAAACCATTATTTTATATACCTCAAACTGACCTGACGTGTAATATAGAGGATGTAATACATAATATTACAGAAGAAATGCGTTGACTTATACGTATGTGTTGACACATACGTATGTGTATGTATACTTGTAATAAATAACGAACTACATATCCTGCTGCATTTATGTTCATTATGCATTTAATGAGTTCCTGTATGTTGAGTAATAGTGTAGTATTATGACACCCGTTTTATTTGTTTCTTATCGTTATGAGTTTTCTAACGCATGTGTATAGTTGCGTAAATCCAACCCTCCATACTCTGTCGGAAGCCTCTAAAGCAATGATGTAATGTTGTTGTGGCCTTTTTCGATTTTTTTTCTTATTTGGCTCGGATTTTTCCAGGCTGATATTGAAAGAGAGTCCAAAGAGTGTTGAATTCCAAATGCGAATCCTTGAGAGGTCGGGCTTAGGAGAAGAAACATGCTTGCCGCCGGCGATCCATTACATTCCACCTAATCCAACAATGGAAGATGCAAGAGCTGAAGCCGAGACTGTAATCTTCTCAGCCATTGATTCTTTAATGAGCAAAACCGGCCTTAAACCTAAAGACATTGACATCTTGATCGTCAACTGCAGCCTGTTCTCACCAACGCCGTCTCTGTCGGCGTTGGTGGTGAACAAGTACAAGCTGAGAAGCAACATAAAAAGTTTCAATCTTTCAGGCATGGGTTGTAGCGCGGGTTTGATATCTATTGATTTGGCTCGGGACCTTCTTCAGGTTTATCCTAATTCTTATGCATTGGTTGTTAGCACGGAGATTATTACCCCGAACTACTACAAAGGTAATGAAAGAGCCATGTTGGTCCCCAACTGTCTGTTCAGAATGGGTGGGGCCGCGATTCTCTTGTCCAACAAGAGACGTGAACGAAACCGATCAAAGTATCGGCTCGTTCACGTGGTTCGGACTCATAAAGGGTCCGATGACAAAGCTTATAGATGTGTCTATGAACAAGAAGATTCCCAAGGAAAAGTAGGGATAAATTTGTCAAAGGACCTTATGGTCATAGCCGGCGAGGCGTTGAAATCAAACATAACTACCATTGGTCCACTTGTCCTTCCGGCATCGGAGCAACTCCTTTTTCTCTTTACACTCATTGGCCGGAAAATATTCAATCCCAAATGGAAACCCTATATTCCAGATTTCAAACAAGCTTTTGAACACTTCTGCATTCATGCTGGAGGCCGAGCAGTGATCGATGAGCTTCAAAAGAACCTTCAATTATCAGCTGAACATGTGGAGGCATCAAGAATGACTCTTCATCGATTCGGAAACACGTCGTCTTCTTCACTCTGGTATGAACTGAGCTATATTGAATCAAAAGGAAGAATGAAGAAAGGAGATAGAATCTGGCAGATTGCATTCGGGAGTGGATTTAAGTGTAATAGTGCAGTCTGGAAGTGTAACCGGACGATCAAGACTCCGACCGCCGGACCATGGGAAGATTGTATTGACAGGTATCCAGTGTACATCCCAGAAATCGTGAAGCTCTAAACCGCTATAAAATTACTGTTTTTCTCCGATTTTATATATCCGTCATGTAACTTAATTCAAAATCATTTATTATACACATATTATGTACGTGTATAATTTAATGATCTTGATATATGTTAGACCGTCACACAATTAAAATCGGAGAAAAATCAGGTATACCTTGCCTAAAAGGGCAACAGGTTTTATTCAAAATTTACATTTTTATTTAGTCAAGTGTGTTATGTTGACGTTACGATATTTGGATTTAGTTAGTGAATGTGTAATGGAAAATTGTGTAATTCATTCCTTCGGTTTTCTGAGATACAAATGAAGAAGCAAGCAATGTCATGTACCTATGTAGCAGAAGGGTTATAAATGTAACTTTAAATAAATTGATGTAACTACTTCTATTGAATTGAATGCAAATATTTCAAATTCTTGCCACATATGACCAAGTATTTCACATTGGTTTGGGAAATTAGTATTAATTTTTACTAAGATTGTATGTTGATAAGTCGTTTTCTTTGATGCAGTAGTCTATTTATTATGCATGCTATAAAGGTGTCTCTTAGCTGTGTGGAATTGAAGTTCACATTCAAAAAACGGTTGAGAACTTAAACTTGATTCGGACGCACCTAATTCCCCTTTAATGGAACGAACCGAACCGAGCTGAGCTGGCTTATTTGTTGTTACGAGCTTCAAAATTTTTATTATATGTCTTCAGAAAATAACATCTGTATGTTTCTAACATATATGTATAGTTGCATACATTCGACCATCTATATTCCGTTATAAGCAAGAGTCTGTAAGACAATAAGCTGATATTGTTGTGGTTGTAATATGATAAAGATCGAAGAAACTCATATTGTCAAAATGGATAAGAAACATAAGTAATTTGAGAGCAATTGATTCGAATATTCCCCTTCTCTGGTGAAAGGGCATTTAAGGCAACTGCTTTTCCCACTTTCGGTTAGGATTTAGGAAAACCATCATGCCACAAATCTATGGAGCAAAAGATGAAATTACCCACCCAAGACTTCATTATCTTAGTCTCAAAGACGATTTATGGAATATGCAAATCAGAAGTTCAGCACGTTCCTAGATTGAGTGAAATCTTACGCAATAATTCACACAATGTATTCTTCTACAAACCAGAACTTCGATATAATAACAGAGGAACACACACTGTACGTGTCCTTGGAATCGATCATGCCACAAATCCTCTAAGAGGATAAGCTCTGTTGGGTTATAGTACTCCCTAAGTCTCTCCATCCCTCCCAAATTTTGATTCATTTTTTCCTTTTTAAGATTTGGTAAAAGAATATCCACTTTCTATTTTAGTTTTTAAGTGATTATGTGATTTTTCAACATTGTTTTTAGTAATAATAAAAGAAGATACTACATTAAATGCTAACTAACAATACAAGAAAAGATAAAATGGAGATTGTATGACAATTTTGATGGTTAGCAACAAAATTAAATAATATTCTCTTAAAATGTTACAGTTTCAAAAAGTGACTCTCGGTTTAAACCGAATGAGTAAGAACAAAAGTAACGTTCTGCATTAAAAACATTTTCTGCTTTCTGAAAATGTGTTGATGAGATCCTTCAATTTCGTTCGGGGTGGCAATTTGAGACACAACGTGACTCAAACCTGACATGCTCCTCGCGGGTATAAGTATAGTCTTGACGAGTTTTCTGTACAAATCGTGTAAGACCTAAAATTTATTTGCTAATGGGTTATATATTTATACTCGGCATACCCAAATTTTTTAAATTATAATTATTAAAGTAAACATTATAAAATAAAAAACAAGATCCTAAAACCTAAAAACCTAATGCCTTTTTTTACCCTCGCAATTGTTCAAGTCGTCGTTACATTGTTGTTTCAATGATACATTCTAACAATAGTCATTTTAAATACATGAAAACTGAAAAATACACAAAACTTGAGAATGCCTGAAAAATACACGAAATGACCCGCACGTGACATGAATATTTGTATTTGTGAAGTTTGTAGACATACCTGATACACGACACGAAACCTGACATGTACAGGTTTGAATATCTGCTTCCGAACATGCGAAGAAAACAGATAAGGTATTAGGTCTAGTACTTTGATATCCAAAACACAAAAACACAAAACAAGAAACACGGCCCATTTGGCCTCCTTAAATTTGTCATTGCCTAGTACATCAGTTGTAACAAATTTTTTATTCTTGGTCAGGGTACAGCGCAACTACCATTAGTTCATATGACATGTTTCATGTTGTAGTGTTTTTTTTTTTTTTT
>AP025047.1:38778541-38828398 GCA_036186865.1 Eustoma russellianum
TTGTATCAAATGGACGTCAAAAGTGCTTTTCTAAACGGATTTATACAAGAAGAAGTATACGTGAAGCAACCACCCGGTTTTGAAGATTTGAAACATCCTGATCACGTGTACAAACTAAAGAAGGCACTATATGGACTAAAGCAAGCGCCTAGAGCATGGTATGATCGTTTTGCTACTTTTCTTTTAGAAAATAATTTTAAACGTGGTACTATAGATAGTACACTATTTTTGAAACAAGAAAAATCAGATTTACTTATTATTCAAATTTACGTAGATGACATTATTTTTGGTTCTACCTCACATAGACTCGTTAAGGATTTTGAAAATTGTATGAAAGCTGAATTTGAAATGTCTATGGTTGGTGAACTTAATTATTTTCTTGGCTTGCAGATTAAGCAAACGAGTAAAGGAATTCATATAAGCCAAGCTAAGTACGTAAACGACATGATCAAGAAATTCAATTTTGAAAATTTGAAACCATCCCCCACGCCTATGAGTGTCACTACTAAATTAGACAAAGATGAACATGGTAAAGATGTTGATAATGGATTATATAGATCTATGATAGGTTCTTTACTATATTTAACTGCTAGTAGGCCTGACATCATGTTTAGCGTATGCATGTGTGCTCGTTTTCAAGTCAACCTAAGGTGTCACACTAAATGCGGGTTGGGTTTTAAAGTTAAATTAAATTTATTTTAATTAGGTTGGTATAAATTTTATAAAAAGAATATTCCGCTATATTAAGCACACGCCCACCTTAGGTATTTGGTACGATAAGGATTCTACATTCGACTTACATGCTTATACTGATGCAGATTATGGTGGCTGCAAAATAGATAGAAAAAGCACGAGCGGAACTTGCCAATTTATAGGAAATTCCCTTATTTCATGGTTTTCCAAAAAGCAAGCAAGTGTTGCTTTGTCCACTACTGAGGCTGAGTATATGGCTCTTAGCCTTTGTTGCACACAGTTGTTGTGGATAAAACAACAACTTTCGGACTTTGGAATTACCGTAGATAAAATTCCTATTATTGTGATAGTATGAGTGCAATTAATTTGTCTAAGAACCCCGTATTACACTCTAAGGCTAAGCATATAGAAGTTCGCTATCATTTTCTTCGTGATCACGTTAACAATGGTAATATTGTCATAGATCACGTACGCACCGAATCACAAGTAGCGGATATATTACTAAGGCCTTAAATCAAGCCACATTTGAATCTCTTCGCTCTAAATTAGGCATGATTCCTGTTGATATGATTTAATGCGATATTATTTGATTTACTTCCTTTTTTTTGACAGGAATCTTTTGATTAACTTTCCAAAATAAAGGGGGAGAGAAAAGCATGATTTAAGGGGGAGATAGAAATTTAAGGGGGAGAGATCACTGATTGATCCTAATTGCAAAAATCAAGGGGGAGCCGGATTTGAAATTCGAAATTCAAATTTCAAATCTGTGCACAATTCGAGGGGGAGAGACAACACTTAAATCATGTACACTTGTTATTTTGAAAATCATCAAAAGGGGGAGATTGTAGAAATATGAGGGTTTGAGTGATTTTAAAATAAGAAATTTGAATATGTATATATATATATAACGTTAAGTATATATATATACACAAGTGTACATGTATGCATGATAACTTGCCTTATTTACCTCATATATTATGTTGCCGTACTAACGAGCCATGAAGCTTTAAAGCTTACATCATATGGCGAACATTTGTTGAGTTTATACTATTTTCAGGTGCCACAATTAATGAACTAAAGTAGTTCATTAAGTGAAGTACTTAGTTTAATAAACTAAGTAGTTCATTAAAGGAAGATGCATTTGGAAAAGGCTTAAAGGCAACATGGCTATGGAAGGAAAGTCTTCTCCTCCTCCACACATCAATGTCACACGTTTTTAATACATATATATACTATATTTTCAGATTTTTATAAAAGGCACATACACATTTATTCCAACGTACTATTGACACGTTATATATCTTACGAACGTACGTTTACGTCACACCACTATACTTAACTCATTTATGAGTATATTCAGATCTTATATCATATGATATAAGATATGGTGATGACATATTAAATACGACACGATAAAAGGTTCTAAACCGAAATTTGTCGTATCGGGCGATACCGAAACTTCGCCAACGTGTCACGTACTTGCCATAAATAAATGGCCAGCCCATATACATCAAAATTCATTAAAAATTTCGTGCCATACACTGTTTATTGAGACAAAAATACTTTCCATGTTGACACACACAAATCACCCCACATTTAGGCCAAAATGTGAAGATTCCAATTTTTTTTGTGTCACATGTTTATGGTACCACTTTAAATCAGCCAAGTGCTGAAAATTAAAGTATATATTATATAATTATGTATAACATAATAATATAGCATGTGCAAAAGTTGGAATTTAAATTAGAGAAAAATCGGGTAATCGATAAATATCGAAAATTCGGTATACAATTCAAATCATCATGGCATCATTTATGTGAATATCTCACAATTTATGGAATGTATTATGTGATGATTATTTGGCACATGTTTAAAGTGTTTATTTCAGATTTTCCATGTCATCAAATGATGACAACATTGAGCCAATCAAAAGGTGCCAAGTAAGCAATGACTAAATGATGGTCCAATGGAATGATGCCAAGTTGCAAAACTTTGTCACCATGATGTCTCACATCCTCTCAAGCACTTAATAACCTTACATACAATTCAAATCATTTCCATAACTCCTTTGATTATTCTTTAATGAAAAATTGACAAATTATCTTCCTTAAGGGTGAAGATTTCGGCCACTAGGTATGTGACATGCTGAAATTTTCAGCATGTGACATAAGAGAGGTATATGTTGAAAACTTACCTTTTGTAGCTTCTCTCTTTGATTCATCAACATTGTATGATTGATCCTTGACCAATCAATATGCCAACAAGGCTCCACATGTGCTCCAAATCAGCTGTAGGTGGCGTTGAGTATGTATATACATGTGCTGAAATTTATTTTTGCTAACTTTGTAAAATAGTGCACATTTAATAATACACACATGTGATATTCCAATCAGCCCTTAATTTAATTTTCTAGAACACTTTAAGATGTATATTATATGTAAAAAGTGTCTAGATATGTGTCACATGATGGTCAAGAAAAACGTTCCATGTTAAGTGCGTAGAGAAAACCGAATTTTCGATATTTATCGATTACCCGATTTTTCTCTAATTTAAATTCCAACCTTTGCACATGATATATATTATGTTATACATAATATATATAAATATATTTTAAATTTCAGCTCTTGGCTGATTTAAAATGGTACCATAAACATGTGACAAAAATAAAATTGGAATCTTCACATTTTGGCCTAAATGTGGGGTGATTTGTGTGTGCCAACATGGAAAGTATTTTTGGCTAATCACACCATGTGTATCACGAAATTTTCATCAATTTTTGATGTATATGGGCTGGCCATTTATTATGGCAAGTACGTGACACGTTGGCGAAGTTTCGGTATTCGCCCGATACGACAAATTTCGGTTTAGAACCTTTTATCGTGTCGTATTTAATTTGTCATCACCATATCTTATATCATATGATATAAGACCTGAATATACTCATAAATATGAGTTAAGTATGGTGGTGTGACGTTAACGTACGTACGTAAGATATATAACGTGTCGGTAGTACGTTGGAATACATGTGTATGTGCCTTTTATAAAAAAAATCTGAAAATATAGTATATATGTGTAAAAGGCGTGTGGAATGAATGTGGGGAGGAGGAGGAGACTTTCCTTCCATAGCCATGTTGCCTTTGTGCCTTTTCCAAATGCATCTTCCTTTAATGAACTACTTAGTTTATTAAACTAAGTACTTCACTTAATGAACTACTTTAGTTCATTAATTGTGGCACCTGAAAATAGTATAAACTCAACAAATATTCGCCATATGATGTAAGCTTTAATGCTTCATGGCTCGTTAGTACGGCAACATAATATATAAGCTAAATAAGGCAAGTTATCATGCACACATGTACACTTATGCACGTTTATATCTTATGCTCGTTTTTGTGCACATTTAAATCATGCATTTGAAAATCACTCAAACCCCTTTTTCTCTACAATCTCCCCCTTTTGATGATTTTCAAAATAACTTATGCACATGATTTAAATCCTATCGCTCCCCCTTCAATCATGCATAAAATCAAAACATGAGTTTTAAATTCCGAGTCGCTCTCCCCGTTAATATATGCAATTAGTATCTCTCTCCCCCTTAAATCATGCTTTCTCCCCCTTTATTTTGAAAAGTAAATCAAAAGATGCCTGAAAAAAAATTATGCATTTTATATTACGTGCGTTCTTAAGGGTTATTTATTCAACCCTTTGAAAATGTCCCTTTTGGTACCCAAATTTGGGTGACCTTTCTAGGTCTTCCAAAAGGTGAGAAAGGTGATGAGAACGCAACATAATAAACTTTTGGTGCGACTGTATCTGGCCTTTGGCCAAGAACTCCTTTATACGCATTATATGCAGGACGTTTTGGATATGTCCTTGTGTTTGTATGCGTAGTGCTTGGATGGATTGAATGCCGTGTATGCATCACTCTTTTCTTTTCATATCTATATGGTACAACATTGTATTTCGCATGATATGATGAAGAAGTGGGGCGTGATGAGGGAATATGCAATTTTCGCGTCATCTTAGACGCCACTTGAGGCTTTGGGGTGTCATTCCACACGCCTTTTACACATATATATACTATATTTTCAGATTTTTTTTATAAAAGGCACATACACATGTATTCCAACGTACTACCGACACGTTATATATCTTACGTACGTACGTTAACGTCACACCACCATACTTAACTCATATTTATGAGTATATTCAGGTCTTATATCATATGATATAAGATATGGTGATGACAAATTAAATACGACACGATAAAAGGTTCTAAACCGAAATTTGTCGTATCGGGCGAATACCGAAACTTCGCCAACGTGTCACATACTTGCCATAAATAAATGGCCAGCCCATATACATCAAAAATTGATGAAAATTTCGTGATACACATGGTGTGATTAGCCAAAAATACTTTCCATGTTGGCACACACAAATCACCCCACATTTAGGCCAAAATGTGAAGATTCCAATTTTATTTTTGTCACATGTTTATGGTACCATTTTAAATCAGCCAAGAGCTGAAATTTAAAATATATATTATATATATATGTATAACATAATATATATATCATGTGCAAAGGTTGGAATTTAAATTAGAGAAAAAAATCGGGTAATCGATAAATATCGAAAATTCGGTTTTCTACGCACTTAACATGGAACGTTTTTCTTGACCATCATGTGACACATATCTAGACACTTTTTACATATAATATACATCTTAAAGTGTTCTAGAAAATTAAATTAAGGGCTGATTGGAATATCACATGTGTGTATTATTAAATGTGCACTATTTTACAAAGTTAGCAAAAATAAATTTCAGCACATGTATATACATACTCAACGCCACCTACAGCTGATTTGGAGCACATGTGGAGCCTTGTTGGCATATTGATTGGTCAAGGATCAATCATACAATGTTGATGAATCAAAGAGAGAAGCTACAAAAGGTAAGTTTTCAACATATACCTCTCTTATGTCACATGCTGAAAATTTCAGCATGTCACATACCTAGTGGCCAAATCTTCACCCTTAAGGAAGATAATTTGTCAATTTTTCATTAAAGAATAAATCAAAGGAGTTATGGAAATGATTTGAATTGTATGTAAGGTTATTAAGTGTGATATTCTTTATATCACACATGCTGAAATTTTTCAGCATGTGTGAAGATGATTGTGGCCGAATGTGACCCTCTCTTGGTGTCCAAGTTCATTCTTCATCTTATAGCAAGACTTACCCTAAATAATTGATGTATTTTTATGGAAAAAATTCAAAGAAAAATGGAAGAAATCTGGATTTATTTCATGTTGTAAATGCTGAAAATTTCAGCATTGAAAGACCTAGTGCTGGCCGAATTTTGCAAGGTTGGAAAGAAGGATTTTTGTGTCTTGCACTTTATGACAAAATGTGACAATTATGGCATGATTTAATAATTGATTATTTGGCAAATATTTAGTGTTTTTTTCAGATTATCCATGTCATCAAATGATGACAACATTGAGCCAATCAAAAGGTGCCAAGTAAGCAATGACTAAATGATGGTCCAATGGAGTGATGTCAAGTAAGCAAAACATTGTCACTATGATGTCTTACACTCTCCCAAGCAATTAAAAGGAAATTTTCAAGAGGGGGAAGAGGCTCAAGGGGACGGCTGCAATTCATAAAAAGGGAAGAGAAGAACAAACAAAAAGAACACCAAGACTTGCATTCAAAAGTGATCAAAGTGCCAAAGTTTTTTTCTACATCTTCTTTCTTTCTTCTCTTGTAAAAAGCCTATTGTACTTTACTTCTTTCATTCTTGAATAGGCTTCATAGAAACCACCATTCATACATCTTTGTAAAAGATTGATCAAGGTGTGATCAATCTTCATTCTAGCGAGGTGGTGGTGTTCGTGCAAATTGTACTAGCAATACAAGGTTTGTAAAGGGTTGGAGTTAAGGTGTAACTCTATCAATCCTGCGGTAAGGTGTACTGCGTGTGTGAAATTAGTGTGAACCAAGGAAGGTGTTCCTTGAAGACTGGAGTAGGTTGTTTATAACCGAACCAGTATAAAATTCTTGGTGCAATTTACTTTCAGCATTTACTTTTCAGTTTCTGCACTGGTTATACGTTTTGTTCACGTTCGGAAAAATAGCAAACGATTTTCAAAAATTATAAAAATTTCCAGAAACATACATAAACGTTCTAGGGTTAATTTGGCACAAGTTTCAACCCTTTTGGACAAGTATAGGTCAGTCAAACATCAAAAGTTCTGAGACTAGTGCAGTCTGATTTTCAGACTTGCAAAGGTTGAGACTTTGGTGGTATTTGACCTACTTACCAAAAGAATTTTCAAAAACTGTTTCAACCCATTTCAATATAGTGTGTGAGGAGTTATTGGTCAAATTTTCAGATCATTTGGACATTCACACAGATAGGAATTAATTTTTCAAAACCATCTACCGTTTCTGGCAGATTTGCACAATCTGAGTGCCAACGGTTTTTGAAGGGGTTAAAGGTTGAATTTTGATTTGAAATTTTTAGGGGACCCTCATAACATCTGAGGCTAAGTTCTCTCAAAATTTCATAATTTTTGGAGACCTCTAACCTGGTTTTAAAAACGTTTTAAAACAGGTCCTGAAAACAGAATCTGTTTTCAGAACTTGAATTGTTCAAGTTTAAAGAAATTTTAAAAAGCACACTTTCCGCACCATCTATTCAACTCCCCCCTTCTAGTGGTGCCTTGCAGATCCTACAGGGGTATGAGTTTCAGATTGATATCTGAGTATTGGTAATAGATATCGTTTTTGATATACCAGCTCCCCTGTGTTTCAATATTGGGGAATGACGGATATGAGCTTGACCACCCTCAACCCACTCTGACTGCCCCCACTCACCCCCTAATGGTCAAAGGCCCCAGCCGGTCAACGCCGCCGGCCGGTCGAATTCTTCCGTCCAATTTTTTGGCCGTCCACATTCGATACTCATTTCAATTCCGATACGTTGCAAACACCATCAACATCAATCATACTCATTCCTACTTCAATACCAAACAACTATGACTTTTACGCCCAAACTCATATACTCTCAAACTCATACACTGTCATATCTATTTCGATTCTGATTCCGATATCCAAGTGAGAACCAAACGTTCCCTTGATGTTTTCTGCCGTCTAAATCAAGTTGGAGATCACATTATGAACTAACTAACATACATATAGTCATAAAAAAGTATAAATATGTTGAATAAATTCATTTCATCATGGTTAATTCAGTTCTTTTTAATGCAGAAGTGGGTGTTTGATCTACTAAAAACAGGAAGCCATGTTTAATCTGGTAAAAACAGGAAGATAAGTAATGTTCAGATCTCATTATTTTGTTTAAAGTATTCTAATTTGTCTTATTTCATATATGGATGTACAAATTTTGCCTACTTTTCTTGAAACTTAGAATGTAATAATATCATTTTCTTTAGAAAAAAGGAAGAACCACATTTTCTATCCACAGGTTTTCCGCTAATCTCATTATTGCACTTTTTCTTTTTTCCCTAACAAGCACTCTAAAATTGTTTTAATGTTTTACGATTGTACCCGACTAACTGCTTCGTTCACTAAGCAAAAAAAACGTTTTCATTACACTAGATTCTCGTGTTTATGCAGGATTCATTTAGGAAGCAGACCGCTTTACTATTTAATGTATACATTCTTACCCTAACTAGAAAAAAATATGTTGCTTGCGCGTGTTCATTAATTGAGCCAAAATCATCTAAATCTTCCCAGAACTGCGTCAGTTGAAAATCCTCAATTCTTCTCCCAGAATTTTCTTTTGTCCAGGACGTGGTCGTCTTCATCATGAATCCACCGTAGCATTGCGCTCGGCATTTGTATTACCGGTGGAAAATGCTTGTGACTCAATTACCGTCTTTACAAAGCATTTTCCTGCCGAATTAAAGGTCTAATTGCTTGTATATTGCATGGTGTCGAAATTGTATACTTGAATGTATATATAATGGTGGATTGGTAGAATTTATGTTCCAATTTTAGGGTTGAAGGGCGGGTAAGAATTCGAGATTTTTAACTGACGAAGTTGGGAGGATATTTGGATGATTTTAGCTTCAAATAAATGAGCACGGGCGAGGCACGTAGTTTTTTTCAGCTACTTATTAGCCGGAGCAGTTAGTCGACGTAAAGTCATGAAAAATAGAACAACTTCAGGGTGTTCATTGAAAAAAAATTTTACTTGAGGGACTAGTCCCTCCCCCCCCCCCCCCCCCACACAGCTGCTCGTCATCTCAATCTACGAGTTGGATCGTAAGACGTGTTGAAATAATCATAATACATTTGACTGTATGATATTTTTTTCTATTTATTGATTAGGTCTGGAGTAATTTTACCGTGTAATATGTACAAAATTATCATCATTGCCCAAAGAGTGTGGATCAATTTTTCAAAAGAAAAGAAAAACTTTACTACAGACGAGGCCGCCTGGGGCTGATTCCCGTGTGGTGCTTAGCGTGCCAGGCGCGGCCTTGTGCGGGCTTACGTGCCTTGGGCGGCCTTTGCGGGCAGCTTGGGGACTAGGCCTGCACAACGCCGTGCCAAAGCGCGCCGTGCCACAGTGGGTTATTCGGGCGGGCTCATGCCTTGGGCGGCCTTGGCGGGCTGCCGGGGGCGGATGCCCACGCGCAGTTCGCTACGTTCTTCATCGATGCGAGAGCCGAGATATCCGTTGTCGAGAGTCGTATGTTGTTACGACAGGCTCCCGTGGTCCTCATGAGCACCGCGTAAGGCGCGTCGTGAGGGCGGGCTATTCCTTTTTTTGTTTTCTTTGGCGCTTCGCAGCGCCGGGTTTAGAGTTTAGCACGCCGAACGACCGAGGCCGACGCCGTGCGCGGTCGCCGGCCCGTGGTTTCCACGTGGGTCAGTCTCCTACTTGCGACGGAGCAGCGACGACAGCACTCGAGCTGAGGAAATCAACCACCAATTGTTGTCGCGTCCGTCGCGAGGGACTCGCATTTGGGCCAGCCGCATACTTACACGGGAGGCCACTATCCGCTCCCAACGACTGCGCGTGTGAACCTGGAAGCGGATGTTGTTGTCCTTGTCGCGCACGATTTTGTGACTCGTGGCAAGGCCCACGGCATCTTTGCTCGGACTTTCGGATGCAGAACACAAAAAAGGCACGTTGTCTTTGCGACCGCTTGCCGCCTAAAGTTGCGTTTGACGCTCACTAGCGTACAAATGTCGTTGTTGTTTTGGACAGTATGTAGTACGTCGTGATTACGGTATCATCCACAAGATCTCATTGTATATGACATTGGCGTATAGGAAATTCGAATTTTTTTTGGTCTTCAATGAAGTAAACTTTTGATTTTAAAAAAGACAAAAACTTGTAATACAAAGGCAAATGCTTTTCAATGCTTGGTCCCAAAACAAATTCGCATGTGGGCGTAATTTACCCTAGTTCATAAGGATAAGGTTGATCGAGCCCATGACATTCTCACCAGGTCCAGATACACTTTTTTCATAATAGCCCAAGACAGAGTTGGCCAGACCCAAAAAAAAAATGATGTTTCCAAAGATGTGTACAATTTCTCATAGAAAATGTGTATGATAAGATAATGCACCACTTTTTATTTATTTCTAGGTATGATCTAATCAACTGTCGATACACCACAAGTAAGGCAAATGAACTGTTAATTGAAAAAAAAAGGCGTGGACATCCTCCAGTCTTTGACGTCCATTGACGAAGTCGGATCTTCACATTGGATTATGTTAGAAAAGTGTATGAATATGGACACCAAACAAAGAAAAACAATAGCAACAAGAACAACGAAAAGCCGAGACACAACAGAATGTTGCTGTCCTTAAAGCTAAAATGTCACCACCACGAGCGAGGTGAATCTCTTGGCACAAGCCTCCCATGATATAACGGTTCTTCCTTTCGTTCGCTCTACGAGAGGAAGATGAACTTCCAAAGAGAAGAGTTGATAGTAGAAGAGAGAAGAAAGCAAACTGCTGAAATATGCACAAACTTTGCAAAAGTTTTTCTATATCATGTAAAGTAGTAAAGCCTTATATTTATAGGCTTTAGGATTATAAAACCAATGTGTGAAAGATGTTTTCAACAGTTTACTAACCCCCAGAGTTAGTTGTATAACGTTCACTTTTGAAGGAGATGATTCATGGACCAAAAGATGCAACTCAGCATGAAAAGTTCTGTCTGTTGGCACATCGATCGATCGATGTCACTTCGATCGATCGATGTGATCGATCTATGTTGGACCGAAAGCTTCCAGTATTGCAACTCACCACATCAATCGATTGACATATACATCGATCGATCGATGTTCCTTGCATTGATCGATCCATGTCCTCCAAAACACTTAACTTTATTTCAGCTTTCACTTGTTTCGATCCAACTCATACTTAGATCGATCCAAGTGATATTCTCCAAGTTAAAAGTGTTCAAATCATTAACCAAACTCTCAAACAACATTACACATGCTTTTATATAAGTTTGGAGCATATTTAAAAGTATTTTAACATGCTTTTTCCAACAGATTAAAGGTGATCCGAAGACAACGCCGTTAGTATCTCGTTAAGCTGCGAAGATGCTTTCTCTTTAGAGTATGCGAAGGGAAAACGACGTTAGAGGAGAGGCCCAGGACTATTGTCTTGTAGCTTAGTTTCTCCCTTGACTTAATCAGCTTCACCTTGTTGCTTCTGTTCCTTCTTAGCTTCAACAAACGCATGCCTCATTTGTTCTTGTGGCCATGGAGGCTTCTTTCAATCAAGATTGTATTCCCTTCCTTGTATTTTGTTGTATGTATCAAGCGAACACGTAAGAGGATAATTTTCTCATGTGTAGACTTCACAAGTTATTACAGTATCATTATTGTTTGTCTATCTTATGAGCAGTGGCGTTGCAAATTTATCTCCTTGCTTTTGTTCGTTTTTTATATTAGAAATATCCCCTCTTCTCTTCTCGTTTCATTGAATAGAAGACTTAAAACGTTTAACCAAATCTCCCCACCTTCCTGTCTCGTATCTTGGAAAGATTAGTCTCAACTAGGGTTGTAAATGAACCAAGCCGTTCGGTTGTTCGGCTCGTTTGTTCGAGCTCGAGCTTGAGCTCGGCTCGGATAAAAGGTTAATGAACAGAGTTTGAACACCTTTTTCTGTTCAAGCTCGGTAAGTGGCACCGTTCGTTTAAGGTGTTCGGCTCGTTAATGTTGTTCGTGAGTTAAACGAACCAAGCTTGAACAAGTAAATATGTTCGTTTAAATAAACGAACAAGCTCGGCTCGTTCGCTAAGTTAAATGAACAGAGCTTGAACGACGCAATGCTCGGCTCGTTTACAGCCCTAGTCTCAACATGCCAGACTCCTAAAGGGAGGAAAAATAGGATACAATATAGTACATCATGTACATGTATACATAAATAAGGTTTATACTGGTTCATAGATAACTTTTAGACGCCGGTGTTTATGAATCATCATATCCATTGTTTTTTTTACATGTTTTGGTGTTATTGGTTAATAGATAATGTAAGATTCGTAATGGTTATTTATAGATCGCTATGAAATTAAATTGATGTACATATGTACGCATCGAGATCTTATATAAGGACATGTCAGGGATGAGATCATTTCTTAAATTTATCCGAATAGAGTTTAAAATTATGCGGTTTTTTATAAGAGAAAAAAAAGAAACCACGCTCACCATGTTGCATATAGGTGTGTTAAGCGAACCGAATAGTTCGTTAATTGTTCGAGTTCGATTCGTATTTGATTTGAGTTTGTTCGTTAATTTTACTTAAACGAGTTAAATTCGAACGCCGATATAGGTTCGTTCACTAAAACAAGTCAAACCGTTCGTGAACAGTTTGGCTCGTATAAACAGTTATAATGTTATCGAGCCAAACTAGAACCAATTTTAAAACTCGTTACAGTAAACGAACCGAACCAAACAGCTCGTTTAGCTAAACAAATTCGAATTCAAAAACCTAGTATTCGGCTCGGGTCGATTCGTTAACACCCCTAGTTGCATATATGTGTTTTTCTTTTTAATAAACTGACGTGGTTTAGACTTTGTCGAAGACTTCATAAGGAATTGCTACGTCATTTCCACGGAAAGTCAAAAAAAAAGAAATATTGTTCATTAATCATTAATACAAACATAGGAAAACGATATTTACATATCAAGAACTAATTAATATGTAACACTTGGATAACACACATATATATACATTATATATATGTGTGTGTATGTAACACTAACGATGACTGCCAAAATTGAAGTCTCTATTTCTCGAAAAAAAAAAAAAAAAAAAACTACTGAAATCTCTAACTCCATTATACGGCTAAAACCCAAGAGTCAGCTCTAGCCGGATATCATCTCCTCCTTCTATCTGTTCTTTCTCCTCCACCGCCGCCGTCTTCTTCCCTAAAACCTCAGCCGTAAAACCCACCGAACAACCCAAATATTCAACACCTCGGTTCTCACCCTCCACATTCGAAACCACCGCTTCAGACTGGTGGCTCAAAGACGACGAATCATGGCTTGTCGACCCATTCGCCTCTCCATAACCCGACCCGACCAATTTCCGGCCCGTTACCTCCGGCTTCTTAACTATCGACTTCTTGAACTTGGGCCGGATCCTTACCCGATGAATATCGCTCAAACTGGAGCAATCATCTTATTTTTCACATGCCTAATGTCATGGGATTTCAGTGTTGGGGATCTATTGTCAATCTGAGCTGATTCAGTTGCTTTTTGGGTTATCGGGTCTCCTCTCAGAACCGCCTCCACTGCGTCTTGGCAAAGCTGCCATTTCCCGGAAGATAGCAAACCCAGGGATCCATGTATCGGGTTCACTATCCTCCCGCATGCTTCGTATAATAGTGATCTGAATATCTCTGTATCAGTAAAAAGAAAATCAGAAAAATCAGCAGCCCAAAGTATTATCTAGTAGACAAATTAAAGTTTGATATTGGTGAACATCTATTCCTAGTTTAAGCTAAAGACTAGTAAGCCGAAAACGTATGCGTTGAAAACGTTTATTTTTAATGAATATCTATGTATATGACAAGTTGATATTGGCTTGGTATTCCGGTTTAGATTTGTTTCAAGAAGTCACAAGAAGTCAAGAGCTCGAATATAGAGACAACGTACAGTGTAGATGCTCAAATGCCGCTAAACCGAAGTCATAGTTTGCGAGGACAACTTGTGTAGATAAATGCATAAGTTTTCACCAAATCTAAGAGATCACTGTCTTTTTTATTTGTATAAACAATGCTTTGGTTTGGGGGTGGTGTGGGTGGTAGAGACTAATGGTCAAAGAATGGTTTTTTGGTCGAAGTTGATATTCTAACACACCTATATACCTTTGTTAATGGGATGAGATTTGGTGGACTTCAATTCTCCCACCCCATTCATGACCACACGATACAGCAAAGGAGGGTGATGAGGATTTGCCACGTGTCGTACGGTGACGCGTAGGGTGAGATAAAATGTTTGGAAGGATATTATCCCCTGTTAACGTGTCCCTTTGGTTTAAGGGACAAATCCATGTCTTTTTTAATAAACAAAGAGACTAACAACGTTCTACCTATCTAAAAACTTGTTATTACAACCCATTGATGGATGTGTTCTAGTGAAAAGTGTACCTTCTTGTTATGGTGTGTTCAATTGTATATTTCAACTTATAACGGTGCGGTCAATTGTAAATTTCTAACTTACAATAAAATGCTGTAGACCATTTTAAATTTTGTCACATACAACAACATTACTCATTGCCTCTCTGGCCTTAGAAGCCTATGGAAGATGACTTTATATACGCAACTATACACATGCGTTAAGACATAAAGAGTTTATTTCTGGATGAATGATGGATCAAACTGAGTCGATTAATTGATATTTCAAAATATAAGCAGTGAGTGATTTTGCCTTATTGAATCGAAATAAATTTTCTCCCATACAAAAAGATTACTCCGCTAGTTAAGGCACAATTTTACTTTTGCATTCATTTTCGTTCTCTTGAAACTTTAAAGAGGAAAGAGATGGGGTACTAACCAGGTCGGCGGTGTTGAGGGCCGGCGTTAATGAGGTTGATGATGCCGGCGCGGCCGTAGAACTTGGCTAGGAAGACGGTGGCGTGGGCTTGAGACTCGGGGCTTTTGATCCACTGCAAACATGGCTTGATGCTGCAGTTTTCGCTGCATCCTTTCCTAAGAACTCTGCATCCATTACAACTCAGTCGCATTCTCACTGAATTAATTTAGCTTCGACTATGTCCTCCTTGAGGAAAACCGGAAAAAAATTTCTCCCTGAAGCTAGTGCTTTTCTTCAGCTTTTTTTGTATGTATGGAGCATATAGGATTATGTACGTGTGTGTATATATAGACATATATGTCGTGTAACAGAAGTTATGATATCAAGAAATAAAAAATGATGTTGGGTGGTACTACTACCAATGTGCCGAGTCTAGAGGCGGCAGTGGTTTGTTAAATAAGTCATTATTCTGTGTCCAATTTTCCACATTTATGGAAGCAGGGAAAGGGGGATGCACCCATACTGAATCTTGATAAAATATTGGCAGACATTGAAAGTCCAATACCTCAAGAACACTCGCACTTATATTGCGTGCGGGCAATCATAAGATTGAAATTAAAGCTTTGAATGCTCAACATCAAACACCACGTTACGAGTATTTGGTTGAATCCCAACTTCGGAAGCATTCCTTACGTTGCCTATAGAGTTTTACATAATGTAAATCAAAAGATTTATTTTAAAATAAATAGTTTTTAAGATATCAGTGTATCATTTGTTTACAGTATGTATGACGAACAGTCACAGTCAACGTTGTTGGTCCCTAACGATAACGACAAGTGTTCTCATCTCGATCAGTCACAGTCAACTGGACTCCACTAAAGCCATAGGTCGTCATCTGCTTCAGCTAGTCAAGTCCACCTAGCATCTTAGATTAGCACAGGTCATGTGACGCAAGTAGTCCCAATAGTGCTGACTAAGCCCTCTAGTTATCATCATGGTCACCCATTTGCTCGACCAGACAATATTGATCTCGATATTAATCACCTCGTCTCGGCCACAACAGACCTGTCGTGTTAGACTTAGTCTCGACTACACCAGCTCAACAACAGCTGCAACCCCATAGACGGAGGTGGTGCTGTAACCTCTCTACCTCGTACTTTCGACTCTTAGATCTATTGCTCGGCCCAACCGCACACTGTGCATCACCTCAGACTTAACTACCATAATCTCACTGCTCGGTCACGTTACTAGGGTAGGCACCACAGTTTAGCTCGACCAAACCGCCAAAAAAAGATACCAGCCAACAGGCAATCTAGTCATGCAGCATGCCACATGGCGCCACCTAGTCAACATGCAGACGCAACCTGCTAGCGGAGCAGGACACGTAGCACTCTCATAGCTTCTCAACATGAAACCCTGAGCATATAAAAGGGCACAAAAACGTCCTATGAGAAAAAGAAGCGAAAATCCACATTCGACCCACCGGCGAAAAAATCGCAGTTACGCCACCCGAAAACTGCGTTAGGTTTTTCTACTTTTCAAACATACATATATGTTAAAACCCATAACGAACTTGAGCGCCGGGGAATTTTCTCCGAAAAATAGCTCCATGACCTCTAACGTCATTGTCCTACGCAGTTTTCTAAGAACATTACCTTTGACGACCAGTTGTGTCCCTTTGAGGTGTTATACTTCTATTAAGATCATCTCTTGTCCGGGTAAAGATTCGATTTGCCATTATTTAAAGATACTTTTTTGTTTAGCCGCTTGTTCGAATCTATAAGGTTGTTTGAGGTGATAATTTTTTTGCCAAGACCATGTTATTTTTTTTTTCTGTTTATTTAGAAAACTTCACAATTTATATAATATGCATGAAAGTTGCAGATGATGGACGAAACACCAGAAAATAGCATAGAAAGGTGTGTACTCTTTCGCAGGAGGATAAGGAGGAGAAGAGAGGAGCAGGGAGATCACGTGGGTATAGTGAAGGCGCGTGTATAGCACGTGGGTGCAGTGAAGGCGCGGTCGAATCGCCACATTTGGTGGAGAACAAGGTCCGATTGAGTGGGTGAGATCTGAGTAGGTTGGAAAGGAGGCAAAATATGAGGCCTCCAATCACGTCCCGCCACGTGTAAAAAAATTGTCTTTTTTTTAAAAAAAATTTGAATGTGGTGGGACCACTGACAATGTTTTTTACACGTGACGGGACGTGATTGGAGGCCTCATATTTTGTCTCCTTTCCAACCTCCTCTGATCTCACCCGCCAATTGAGGCCGATGGGCCCCAATTAAATTGGCTCCTGGTTTTCTGGAAGTCGCCCAAACCGAGAGGTGAAAAACAGGCGTCTGGTTCGGGTTTTGGTTTTCCAATGTCTGTGGGCGTCTAATTGTTTTCCATCCTTATCCCACACCGCATGATTCAAAATGGATGAGATATCCTCATCCCACTTTACCTCATCCATTCATGACCGTGCTATACGTGTCATCAGGATAGGGTGGTGAGGCTAGATGTAGGTTAGGCTAGATGCGGGTAACCCTCATCTAGCCTTACCACCCTCTTGATGCCACGTACCGTGTGGTGACGCGTGTGGTGAGAAAAAGTGGGTGAGAGGATCCTATCTTGCTTCAAAATGCATACTATGTATATTCCAACGACAACAAAAGCTAATATTATAAATATTTTACAAAATAATGAAATATTATCTTATTGTTAATAATATATATTAACTTAATATTCTGGTTTTAGTGATACTAGCCTTCACTCAAACGCACGGAAAATATTAATTAAGTGAAACATTTTGATATCCAATTACATAGAGAATATATTATAGCTGTTGAGAAATATGTTTGGATAATTTTCAAAGTCATGATTTTAAGTGATGAATACTTAAAAATGTCACACATGGTGTTATATGTGATTAAAAGTTGAACAAGTTCACATCGATCGATCTATGTAAGGCAGATAAGTTTAAGACCTTTATGTGAGACATCGATCTTTGAAGCTGAGGCACTTCGATCGATCGATGCCTAGAGTTTTAGAAATAATTTTCTAAAATGTGATAAAATGGTTGTTTTCATTTGTACATGATTTATGTATGCTCATTATGTGCTTATTATGTGTTTTTGGTGATTATTATTGTCTTGCGACTAACGTGCCTTGGAAGTTTCTACAACTTACCAAAAAGGGCAAAATTAGTATTTTAAGTTTTGTAGGAACATCATATGGTGAAAAATATTTCAAGTGCATATTATTATCTTGGTTATCATGACAAAGGTGGTATTGTGATTATTTTTGATCATCGGGGGCATTTCTGGAGTTTTCTCACACCAGGGGTATTTTGGTCATTTTACCCCCAAGGGTATTTTTGGTATTTTCACTCAAGGAATCTCTTGAGCATATTATTATCTTCATTCTGGAGTGTTATTATTATTTTGAAGATTATATGGTGATCTATATCTTATTCTCTCAACCGATGATATTATTGACTATAGCTGGATATGTGACGATTTGAGATGTCACATTCTATTTTTTCTTGAAGACCCTCTTATATATGTTATAAGAGGATATTAATCATCATTTAGAGATTACAAGGTGTCCTTGGTGCGTGCAAGATTCATCACAATATGTAAAGGAGAAGAAAGTATGAATTTTGGTGTTATATGTTGACATAATCTTGTCAACACTTATTCATTATTTTTTATTCACAAAATATGAGTTGGTATACATACATACAACATCAAAAACGTCCATAAACAGGTGGAGAAGGTGGTATACTCATTTTATGACTTTTGGGCAAGAAGACAAACCAAAAGCAAGCTAGTTGGCAAAAGTTGTCAACTTGAAATTTCAAATTTGAAGTTAATGGAGACAAGGTGTTGGAGATGATTATGAAGGTGTTTTAATTCAAAATTCTCAGCCATCACATGGTCTAAAAGTTGGAGGGAATATGCCATCAATTCACTCTATAAATAGAAGGCAAGGTGAAGAAGAGAAGACACATACTTGAAAGCAAAAATTGAAGATTATTGTCTTGCTATTCTCTTCTCATATTTTCGTTCATACTTTGTGTAGCTAAGGTGTTCCATTTCTAGTTGTTGTCCAGCTACACTATATACACCTTCTTGTGTCTTATTTGTAAGATTGATTAGCCATATCTATAAGGCTACATCAATAGGTGATAGAGGTGTTGCAACCAAGAGTTGCATAAAGGTGTTCATCCAAGTCTTGAATAGGGTTGGTGTTTAACCCAAGGATCAAGCTTGGTTCTTGCTGTAATTTGGTTCATACCATAGTGAAATCCAAGGAAAAGTGTTCTTTGGGACTGGAGTAGGTCACATTGACCGAACCAGGATAAATTCTTGGTGTTCGTCTTCTTTACATTTTTCTGTTTTCTGCCCGTTTTTCACTACAGATTTCACACAACTTTTCACGTTTTGAAAAAATAGGTAAACACTTTCAAAATTCGTGATTTTGGTGGAGTTATACTTCAGACTGTTAGCTTTCATTTGCAACAAGAATCACTTGATTTGAGCAAGGGAAAGTTAGTCTTTCAGTCTTTGCAAGATAACTGCTCCAATCTGGCTGCAATCTGACCAGTTTTGAGAAAACTTAAATTCTGTATTTTTCAAGAGTTGTTTAAGGTCAGGGCCTTTTGGAAACTTCATCTACACATCCTAAGGAGTGTTTTGATATAAAGATCAACCTTTTTGGTTGAGTATTCAAAGAGAAACACGTTTTGCAAAATCAGCAACATTCTGTCCAATTCTGTCCAGATTGACCATCTGAATTTTTATTTATTTGAAGGGTCAAACGATCTTATTTTTGTATGATTTTTGGATAGAGTCTTGTTAACTCATTAAAGTTAAATTCTGGAAAGTTTCATAATTTTTGGAGTTGTGTACATTATTTGTGAATTTTTGAAAAACGGGTTCTGAATCTGAGGTGGTTTCAGATTCTGTTTTCAAAGGGGATTTTAACAAAGGGTTGTAGTGTAATTTCCGCTAACCACTATTCCCCCCCTCTAGTGGTGTTTATTGCAGGTGAACGGTCCAACATTTGGTATCAGAGCCAGACCAACACCACTCAAAAGAAGCAAGATTCAACACCATACAAGGCCAAGAAACAACGATTCATTATATACTACTTGTCTCAAATCCAAGGTACATACTATGGCTATTGTTTCTCACAAAGGTGAAATGGAAGGTATGTCTACCCAACGCCCTCCTCTTTTTGACGGTAATAATTTTGTTCATTGGAAACTTAGGATGAGGCTATTCTTAATGGCTATAGACATTGATTTATGGTCTATAGTTGAAGATGGGCCGTACATTCCAACGAAAATTGAAAAAGTTGATGAAGTTACACAAGAAGTAGAGAAAATAAAAGTGAATGGTCAACTGAAGATAAAAAGAAAATGTCTATGAATGCCAAAGCAATGCAATTACTTTTGAATGGACTTAGTGTTTCTGAAGCAGGTTATGTATCGAATTGTACTAGTGCTCATGATATGTGGAAGTCTTTAGTGTTAAAACATGAAGGAACAAGTGGTGTAAAAGAGTCGAAGATAAATGCTTATGACTGAACTTGAATCTTTCAAAATGTTGCCAAACGAATCCATAACATCTATGGATTTGAGAATTACTAACATCTTCAATGCACTTGAAGCTTTAGGTAAATCTTTTACAAACAATGAGAAGGTTCAAAAGGTGTTGCGAAGTCTTCCTGCTGAATGGGATCCAAAGGTGACGGCAATCGAAGAAACAAAGTCAATTACTAAGATGGATGAATTAATAGGATCACTCAAAGTATACGAGGTAAAATTGAATCAACGAAAATCTGAATTATCAAAGATGTCAAGTAAGTCTGTTGCTTTCAAATCATCTGAGTCATCTCATAGAAACAATGATGGAAGTAATAGTGATAGTGAATTAGATGATGATTTAATATTAATAGCTAGAAAACTTAGAAAGTTTTTCAAACGGCCTAATCGAAATAGACAACAGTCTTCTTCATCCTCTTCTCAACCAAAGAAAAATAATTTTAATAATAACAAGTGGAATAATAGAGAATTAAAATGCTATGAATGTGGTCAAAAAGGACACATTTCTTACGATTGTCCGGAAAAGAAAAATAATAATAACAATAATAAGCAAGTCAAAGACAAGGAGCCTAATGGTCCAAAACAAAGGAGCCAAATGTAAGAAAAGGCAAACGAGCAATGAAGGCGAGCACATGGAGCGACTCATCCGACTCAGAATCCGAAACTGAGGAAGCTCAAGTTTGCTTCGTATCCAACGAGGTATGTTCTTCTTCTGATAGTGATTCCGATAGTGACATGACATTTGATGAAATGTATGAAGAATTCTTAAGAATGCATGCTCACTGTAAGAGGCTTCTAAAGAAAAGAAAAAACTAGTTGAAGAAAATGACAAGTTGAAGACGTCCAACTTGGAATTCTCCGATCAACTAGAATCTCTTAAACAAGAGTCTACTAATACTCTTGATTCTTTAGAGAATAAAATTGAATCATATAGGAAAGATGAACAAAATTTACAAATGGAAAATAAAATGTTAAAATCCAAGTTAGAAAGTTGTGAAAATGAAATAGTACAACTTAAGTCTTCTAAATTTACCTTAAAAAATGATAGAACAATTTAAATCTGGTGCAAATATGTTAGATACACTTATATCATCACAAAAGTATGGAAATGATAAAACTGGATTGGGATATAAAGAAGAAGATGAAAAATTAGATAAAAAGACTAAGTTTGTATCATCAACTACGAAACAACCTTATAAAGTTAAAAAACAAACTTGTCTGCTAAATCTTCTTCTACTCCTTCTTCTTCTTATTCAAAGAAAAATGCAGCATGCACCCATAAAAACACACACGCATAACTATACATCTAGGCCAAACTTTGCATCTAGACAATCTAGAAATTATGCCTACATGTATACAAATGCAACTAGACCGAATAAAATGCATACAACTTATTATGAACCTAAATATAGGCAACACTCTTATAAGTCTTATAGAAATGCCTACAAACACACTTATATAGCGCCATATAAGAAACAAATCGCATGCCTTATGCACATTATAAAATTCGGCCATCCTATAATGATTATCAACCATGGCACAACATGTATAACAATATCTTCACTTATGTGGAATAATCATGTATATGCTAATTCTTCTTATTTTCCAAATTATAACAATGCTAAAAATGTGCCTAAAGGTATATTCAAGTTTGGATACCTAAGGGATATCTAAACAAGAATAGTGCCCCTAACATTCAAGGACCCAAATAAAGGGTACCTAAAACTTTGTCTCCATTGTAGGATAAACGCAAGGAATGCAAGAGGACAAAGTCAAAGAATCTAAAAACCAAATGGTTTTTAGATAGGGTGTTCGAGGCATATGACGGGAACCCCAAACTATTCATCGAATTGGAAAATCGATAATGGAGGAAAGTAACATTCGTGACAACAACAAGGACAAGTTGTTGGAAAAGGAACAATTGGGGACCCTAACACATTTCAAATACGAAATGTGTTATTAGTAAGCAATCTATCTTATAATTTACTTAGTATTTCTCAACTTATAGATTGTGGTTATAATGTCTCCTTTCTTCCCAATTCTTGTGATATAATAAATGAAAAAGGAGAAACGGTCTTAAAAGGAAATAGAGATGGAAATATTTATACTCTTACCTTAGATAACATGTTAGATGCTAAGGTTAAGTGTCTAATATCACATGACTTAGATGTAAATTTATGGCATAGAAGATTAGGCCATATAGGAATTTCAACTATTAAGAAATTATCTAAGAAGAATTTAATTAGAGGAATGCCTAAGTTAGACTTAGATAATTTTCAAATGTGTGAAACATGTATTAAGGGAAAACACATTAAAGAAACCTTAAAACCGAAACATGAAGTGAGTACTAGTCATGTACTAGAATTGCTTCACTTAGACTTATTTGGTCCAAGTAGGACAAGAAGTCTAGGTGGACACTACTATGTGTGTGTCATAGTAGATGATTACTCACGCTACACATGGACATTGTTCTTAACACACAAAGACGATGCTCCATTAGCAATCAAAACTCTTATTAAGCAACTTGAAAATATTATGAAGAAAATGTTAAAAGAATTAGAAGCGATAGAGGTGGTGAATTTAAAAACAAAGACGTAATAAAATTTTGCGAACTATATGGAAAAAACATGAATTCTCACCACCTAGAACACCACAACTTAATGGAGTTGTTGAACGTAAAAATAGAACAATTCAAGAAGTTGCTAGGACAATGCTGTGTGAAAATAAATTACCTAAATATTTATGGGCTGAAGCTGTTAGTTGTGCATGCTATATTATAAATAGGCTCACTATTAGAAAGAAATTAAATAAAACGCCTTATGAATTGCTAAACAATAGACAACCTAAGATAGATTATCTTAAAGTATTTGGATGTAAATGTTTTGTGCTGAACACTAAGGATAATCTAGATAAATTTGAACAAAAGTCTATTGAATGCATATTTGTTGGGTATTCAACTAACTCAAGAGCATATAGGTGTTATAATCCTGCATCTAGAAAAATAATTGAATCCATACATGTGAAATTCAATGAAAATGCATGCTTTGAAGTTAGTGATAAACATCAACATAAACAAGAAAATAATGTTGAAAATATGTTTGATGATGATGATATATTACTTGAGCCTGTTCATGATCATCTAGAACCAACTTCCCCTGAACAAGATGTGCATGAACCTTTAGGTGAAATAAATCAAGAAATTTTACAATTGGAAGATAATCTATCTAACTTACAGGATGTTCCAATTGTATATGAAAATGTTCACACGAATGAAACATTTGAACTAGAAGAAGGTGAACCTAGTCAACTTAGGAATTGGTGGCTTATAGAAGATAAACATAAACACCCCAAAGAGCTAATCATTGGTGATCCAAGTGTTGGGGTTAGAACACGTAGAAATATAAGTCAACTTGAAGGACATAGCTTAATCTCACAATTAGAACCTAAGAACGTAAAGGAAGCCTTAGGTGACATATCATGGATAGATGCTATGCATGAGGAATTAAATCAATTCACAAGGAACAACGTGTGGGACTTAGTACCTAAACCTGAAGACAAGTCTATCATAGGAACTAAATGGGTTTTTAGGAATAAAATGGATGAACAAGGAAATATTACAAGGAATAAGGCTAGACTAGTCGCACAAGGTTATAATCAACAAGAAGGAATAGATTATGAAGAAACATTTGCACCCGTTGCACGACTAGAAGCAATTAGATTATTACTTGCGATTGCAAGTATAAGCAAAATTAAGCTCTTCCAAATGGATGTCAAGAGTGCGTTCTTGAATGGATACATCCAAGAAGAAGTGTTTGTAAAACAACCTCCTGGATTCGAAGATCCGAAGAATCCGAACCATGTTTATAAGCTTAAGAAAGCTCTATATGGTTTAAAACAAGCTCCAAGAGCTTGGTATGATAGATTTGCAAACTTTCTTATTGCAAATAATTATCAAAGGGGGACCATCGACAACACATTATTCCTAAGAAGAAAAGGTAATGATTTGTTAATAGTTCAAATATACGTAGATGATATAATCTTTGGTTCAACCAACCCTACTTTAGTAAAAGACTTCGAAGAATGTATGAAGTCAGAGTTTGAAATGTCAATGGTAGGAGAGTTGAATTATTTCTTAGGACTTCAAATCAAACAAACCCCTCAAGGAATTCACATTAGCCAACTTAAGTATGTCAATGATATGATTAAGAAGTTTGGCTTTGAAGAGTTGAAACCTACAACTACCCCTATGAGTGTTAGTACCAAACTTGATAAGGATGAAAACGGTAAACCTTTTGATGACACACTTTATAGGTCTATGATTGGCTCATTGTTATACTTAACTGCATCAAGACCTGATATTATGTTTAGTGTGTGTATGTGTGCTAGGTTTCAATCTTGTCCTAAGGTATCACATTACAATGCAGTGAAAAAGATCTTTAGATATCTTAAGCATACACCTCACTTAGGATTGTGGTATGATAGAAACGCTAAGTTGGAATTACACGCATATAGTGATGCTGATTATGGTGGTTGCAGGTTAGATAGAAAATCCACTAGCGGTACATGTCAATTTATAGGAACCAATTTGATCTCTTGGTTTTCTAAAAAGCAAGCTAGTGTAGCTCTTTCTACCACTGAAGCCGAGTATATTGCTTTGAGTTTGTGTACTACCCAAATACTTTGGCTTAAACAGCAACTTAGTGATTTTGGCATTAAAATGAATAAGATTCCAATTTTCTGCGATAGCACAAGTGCAATCAATCTTTCCCGGAATCCGGTACTTCATTCTAAGGCCAAACACATTGAGGTGCGATACCACTTTCTTCGCGATCATGTTCAAAATGAGGACATAGTGATAAACCATATAAGAACTGATCACCAAATCGCTGACATCTTCACCAAACCCCTTAATCAAGCCACTTTTGAAAACTTACGAGCCAAATTAGGAATGATGACTTACGATACCATTGTATAGTTCTATCTTTTGCATGATTTGCAAAATAAAGGGGGAGATAGAATAAGAACATGATTTTAGTTGGTAAGTCATGTTTTAGTTGGTAAGTCATGATGAATCATATGCTAAGTTTTATTGGTATAAATTTTGGAGCATAGGTTAAGGGGGAGAGTATGAGTTGAGGGGGAGCAGCATACTATTTAAACGTTGAAAACATAGTTGAAAACATTTGGTTAAACTTTTGGTTATAAGTTGTGACATTAAAATCATGTTAGGTTATTTTGAAAATCATCCAAAAGGGGGAGAATGTTGAGAAATATGTTTGGATAATTTTCAAAGTCATGATTTTAAGTGATGAATACTTAAAAATGTCACACATGGTGTTATATGTGATTAAAAGTTGAACAAGTTCACATCGATCGATCTATGTAAGGCAGATAAGTTTAAGACTTTATGTGAGACATCGATCTTTGAAGCTGAGGCACTTCGATCGATCGATATCTAGAGTTTTTAGAAATAATTTTCTAAAATGTGATAAAATGGTTGTTTTCATTTGTACATGATTTATGTATGCTCATTATGTGCTTATTATGTGTTTTTGGTGATTATTATTGTCTTGCGACTAACGTGCCTTGGAAGTTTCTACAACTTACCAAAAAGGGCAAAATTGGTATTTTAAGTTTTGTAGGAACATCATATGGTGAAAAATATTTCAAGTGCATATTATTATCTTGGTTATCATGACAAAGGTGGTATTGTGATTATTTTGATCATCGGGGGCATTTCTGGAGTTTTCTCACACCAGGGGTATTTTGGTCATTTTACCCCCAAGGGTATTTTTGGTATTTTCACTCAAGGAATCTCTTGAGCATATTATTATCTTCATTCTGGAGCTGTGTTATTATTATTTTGAAGATTATATGGTGATCTTATATTATTCTCTCAACCGATGATATTATTGACTATAGCTGGATATGTGACGATTTGAGATGTCACATTCTATTTTTCTTGAAGACCCTCTTATATATGTTATAAGAGGATATTAATCATCATCTTTTAGAGATTACAAGGTGTCCTTGGTGCAAGATTCATCACAATATGTAAAGGAGAAGAAAGTATGAATTTTGGTGTTATATGTTGACATAATCTTGTCAACACTTATTCATTATTTTTTATTCACAAAATATGAGTTGGTATACATACATACAACATCAAAAACGTCCATAAACAGGTGGAGAAGGTGGTATACTCATTTTATGACTTTTGGGCAAGAAGACAAACCAAAAGCAAGCTAGTTGGCAAAAGTTGTCAACTTGAAATTTCAAATTTGAAGTTAATGGAGACAAGGTTGTTGGAGATGATTATGAAGGTGTTTAATTCAAAATTCTCAGCCATCACATGGTCTAAAAGTTGGAGGGAATATGCCATCAATTCACTCTATAAATAGAAGGCAAGGTGAAGAAGAGAAGACACATACTTGAAAGCAAAAATTGAAGATTATTGTCTTGCTATTCTCTTCTCATATTTTCGTTCATACTTTGTGTAGCTAAGGTGTTCCATTTCTAGTTGTTGTCCAGCTACTATATACACCTTCTTGTGTCTTATTTGTAAGATTGATTAGCCATATCTATAAGGCTACATCAATAGGTGATAGAGGTGTTGCAACCAAGAGTTGCATAAAGGTGTTCATCCAAGTCTTGAATAGGGTTGGTGTTTAACCCAAGGATCAAGCTTGGTTCTTGCTGTAATTTGGTTCATACCATAGTGAAATCCAAGGAAAAGTGTTCTTTGGGACTGGAGTAGGTCACATTGACCGAACCAGGATAAATTCTTGGTGTTCTTGTCTTCTTTACATTTTTCTGTTTTCTGCCCGTTTTTCACTACAGATTTCACACAACTTTTCACGTTTTGAAAAAATAGGTAAACACTTTCAAAATTCGTGATTTTTGGTGGAGTTATACTTCAGACTGTTAGCTTTCATTTGCAACAAGAATCACTTGATTTGAGCAAAGGAAAGTTAGTCTTTAAGTCTTTGCAAGATAACTGCTCCAATCTGGCTGCAATCTGACCAGTTTTGAGAAAACTTAAATTCTGTATTTTTCAAGAGTTATTTAAGGTCAGGGCCTTTTGGAAACTTCATCTACACATCCTAAGGAGTGTTTTGATATAAAGATCAACCTTTTTGGTTGAGTATTCAAAGAGAAACACGTTTTGCAAAATCAGCAACATTCTGTCCAATTCTGTCCAGATTGACCATCTGAATCTTTTTATTTATTTGAAGGATCAAACGATCTTATTTTTGTATGATTTTTGGATAGAGTCTTGTTAACTCATTAAAGTTAAATTCTGGAAATTTTCATAATTTTTGGAGTTGTGTACAATTATTTGTGAATTTTTGAAAAACGGGTTCTGAATCTGAGGTGGTTTCAGATTCTGTTTTCAAAGGGGATTTTAACAAAGGGTTGTAGTGTAATTTCCGATAACCACTATTCACCCCCCCTCTAGTGGTGTTTATTGCAGGTGAACGGTCCAACAATAGCCAAAAATATAAGTCTTGTGCATAAAAAAATCTCTTAAACAAACGAAATACACTTTTTTTTTTGCAATAATATGTTGTTCGTATGATGTGTTAATGAGGAAAAGACAAAGTTGCAGTCAAGTCAAAATCAATTAAGAAATAGAAACATTTACTTTCTTTTCTAGTAATATCTTTTCATATTACTTTTCTTTTCTAGTAACCTTTTTTATTTAACTAAGTTTGATCTTATTCGACCTTTCTAAGTTAAATGAAATTATATGAATAATATATCTTGTATCAAATTTAATAAGACATATATAAGCTCACAAGTTAATGAAGGATAGTATGAGAAGTACAATTGGTAGGCGCAATAAGATAGTCATACTTAAAGACAATTTTGAATTGTAAATTTACGCCACATCAGCGTATCAGTATTCAATTTTTTTTTAAAATTCATATCTATTCTAGTTGACCAAATAAAATTTTCATATAATACTTTTTTTGATGATATCATATAATACTAATCGATAGTTTTGACCATCGTCTAGTGGACTTCACTAAAATTTGGAAACCGGTGTCTATTGGCATGAATGAATCGATCAAGGAAAAGTCAAAATCATTATACATGTTGACTTTGCGGGAAAATGAAAAAGAAGTATAACCAAAAGCATACTTTAATATTTTATAATATCCAATGTCAATTAAAGTAAGTAATTTTGTACAAAAGTCATCTATGGATAATAAAACATCGGGCCCAACTAATTAGAACAGGTGGTTTTTGCACTAAAATAATATTTATCCTATAGTATATAATCACTAGTAGGTGGCATAAACATGGTAATGCTAACCTGTCTGCCCTCCATTTGAATTTGATGAATTAAGTATGAGTTGACTTTTAAAAAATTGCGTAACGTATCTACCTACATCACTTCATCTGAATTAGATTAAATAAATTCAGTAAGACTTTGATCCTCCATTGAATTAGATAAATTAAGTAAGACTCTGATTTTAGGCATTGACATATCACAAAAAATCAGTTGCTGAGTTATACAACAACAACATTACTCAACTACTGTCTATGGCAGAGTATTGACGGATCGGATGTACGCAAATATACCCATATATTAGAAACACACAATGGTTGTTTCTAATGACCCATAATAAAGTCAAGTTGTATCGATCAACTGTTACTTCACAATACAAGAAGCACAGCCCCAATTTAGTGAGTCATTTTGTTTTATTCCATCATAATCCAAAGTCAAAGAAGAGTGTGCACTTAAATCCATCCGTTGCTGACTTATAAGATTGCTAAACGTTGATGAATGTTATTATAGTTAATGAATAATTATTAAACATCATCTTAGTGATTGTTTGACCTTATACATACATTGACCTTATACATACATTTGATAAGATAAAGTTGATTTCTCTTGCAAAATATTGTTCCAGTGAGATTTTGAATTGGATGTTCTTGTACTTCATAATGATTTAGATACCTATATTAGTCACTTGAAATCAGATAAAAAAAAATTCTGTAATTTGAAGAAATTAACTGATTTGTCACAAAAGTTGGTGACACAAATAGGAATTTTGTTCTCGTCGGTGTACATGCATTTAAAAGTCTTTGATTTTGTCATTTGATACTGCTACTATACAAAGACCTTTTCAACTACGAATATAGTTTACAACTGGATGCAAATACAACATATTGTTAGGAAATCGTACAAAACAAGCAAGAAAGTGATCAAACAAAAGCCGAGACGAGTCTCAAGATGACTCTGTCCTTAAAGCAATTTAGTCTCTACCAATAAGCAAGGTAGACAACAAGACTAATGCTTCCCAAGATATAACGGCTGTCTTCTTTCCTTTCCTCTAGGAGAAGAAGAATGAACTTGATGTAGAAGAGAAATATAATGAAGAGAATGGTAGAAAGATTGCTGAAATTTCTATAGAATTTTGCAAGAATGTTGTGTATGTTGAAGATAGCAAGATCTCATATATATATATATATATATATATATATATATATATATATATATATATATAGATCTTGGATTGTGTTAAAAAAAACATGTTTGAAACTCTTTTTAGCAGTTTTTCTATCAGTTATGGCAGTTGATTACCGTTTATAGGTGGAGGGAGATGATCCTTGGATCAAAAGTTGCAACCCAAAATGAAAGGTTCTGTCCGCTGGCACGTCGAACCCTCACGTCGATCTCTCACGTCGATCAATCGACGTACGTCGATCTCTCACGTCGATCAATCGACGTACGTCGATCTCTCACGTCGATCTCTCAATGAGAGATCGACGTCCTCAGATCAACATGGATCTCTCAATGAGAGATCGACGTCCTCAGATCAACATGGAACTCTCACGTCGATCGATCGACGTACGTTGATCGATCCACGTGAGAGTTCCACGTCCGACTGAAAGTTCCTAACATTGCAACCCATCACATCAATCTCCCAAACAACCTCATATACATTCTATATAAGTTTGGAACACACAGAAAGGTACTTTAACGTACTTTTTCCAACACATATATTGGGATCAATGATTTCTATTGACAAAGATTTTCTTTGTATAGTCGAACCGGATAAAGTTATAAATTATTAATAAATTATAAAAACTTGTCATGATCAATGTAAAATTTTAAATGTTTGTTGCTATATCATTAATCAGATGTGGCACACACATATGTGTGTGTATATATGTGTGTATAGAAAGAGAGAGAAGAGGTTTTTGTGTTATTCTAGTATTGATAATCTTTTCTCTCCTAATATTTTCAGATGCATCCTATATGAATAATAATGTACATGTATAATTTAATAATGATAAGTACAATGATACCCTTTCATAATAATTTCTAGATTCATTACAAGTTTAGGAGGCAAGAAATGATTTTACATTTCATAATAATTTCGTAGATTCATTACAAGTTTAGGAGGCAAGAAATGATTTTACATTAAATGGGTCAGGAAAGAGAGACTGTGGAAACAGTTTGTTTAAATGTGTGGGAGAAAACTTGACTGGTACGTATTATATGTTAAAATTGTTCTCAATCTAATTGAGAGAAAAAAGACCATCATACCCTTCCATTAAGATGGTGTTCCATCACTCTCCCACAGCGGATGACTCTCCCATTTATTTGCAAACAATAATAACATAAAAAAAACCATACAAACAACCACCACAACATTACCCATTCTATTAGAGACTCCCGCATATGGCGGGATATAGAGGGTCGGATGTATACAAATATACCTACATGTTAGAAACACACAGAGATAGACGGTATAAAGGGTCGAATGTATACAACCATACCCATATGTTAGAAACACACAAAGGTTGTTTCCAGATAACCATAATGATGAGTCATACGAACGTAAATGCTTAATCAATGAATCACCGCATAACTCAGATTTATTGATGCCTAATCATCGGACTGTCCTCATTCGAATAAAAGCTAATAACTCTGAACCAATTATAAGTCTTCGTCTTGATCAATCTTGGTGGTTAAATTTTCAATTACCGTGATCCTAATGATTTTCGGCGTGATCAGGGTAATTACTTCCTCAACAACTAAGAATCTGATATATCTATAATCAATGAGGTGTTTGGTTGGAGGTTTCTTCATTAAGAGTCACACGTTGTTTGGTTGTTAAAATTGGAAGTTGTTTTGGATTGATATCTGAGTTTTTGGTAATGAATATCGTTTTTTTGATATGCTAGCCCATTGTCTTTCAATATGGGATATAATATGGGGATATGAGTTTCGAGCTTGACCACCCTCAATCCACTCCAGCTGCCCCAACCCACCCTCCAATGGTCAAACAGGCCGGTCAAAGGCCCCTGCCGGTCACTATTCCGGCAGGTCAAATTTTTCCAACTAATTTTCCAGCCTAACACCTTCGGTATCCATTTCAATTTGATACGTTCCAAACACCATAAATGACAATCATACTCATTCTCACTCCAATACCAAACAAATATGACTTTTACGTCCAAACTCATATAGTGTCAAACTGATACACTGTCATACCCACTACAATTCCGATTCCGATACTCAAGTGCGAACCAAACACCCCGCAATACCTTTGTGGTCTTTAACAACCGGAATCTGATAGCATTAGTATGTGTACTTTACATTGAAATCACGATGGTCACTAAAGTTACCACAAATATCCCGATAATTATAACACCAAGATCAGGTGTTACTTATTGAAACATCGTAAATCAGATATTATTATGACGAGACTCTTCGTGGTTAAACAAAGAAACAGTAATAATATACTACAAGTTTTTCAAAATAACAGAATAACAGGTACGTCAGTTGGTCATGATTTTCTATAAATGTCATTTAATTTAATGTACCAGGAATCAATGACCAAAAATCGCTGGCAATTTCATTTCCATACAATCTGTGGTTTGACGCAATTTTCCGTAAATGTATAATAAAATGGCTGCTCTGTTTCCCCCTTTTGTTTCGGGAAAGAGATCCATTGGGCCTAAAAATGGGCTTATATTGAATGCTGAGATTAGTGGATGATCGATTTTGGCATAGGCTAGTTACCTCCCATAAAACCTGTTCATATGTATATTTCTTCATACTAAAATATAATTATATTACTGTCGTCTTGCCTTCTTTGGAGTAAATATTAGACTAGCTGATAACCCATGCTATGTACCACCAACAACAACAATCATACCCGGTATATCCCAACCACATCAAAAGTTATCGCTAGGGTCTGAGGAGGGTGAGAGACAGGCAAACAATACCTACATCCCAATGGATAAAGAGCTTGCTTCTAGTGAGACATCCGTCTCTATATCCACCTACATGGATAGCATAATAATATGAATATATACTAGTGAAGGGATTTTATTAAATATAAACAGAAATCTTCAAATAATAAAATAGTCATAACAGTGAATATGCACAAATAGTTAAAATACAAATACCGAAACAAAAAAAATGCAAAGTCAACCTACAGTGTGAATACTATCTAATCCTCTAAGTATAATATTTATCAAAATAGGTTAAATATATAATGTGTATAGGAATATGGATTTTTATTTGTATATTAAGACATTTATGAATAAAAAAATATGTATGGACTTAATGTTCCTGAACTTAACGATAGACGTGCAAATCAAAACGTGTTTATATCTAAATCAATATACACTAAGGGTCTATCAGCTACGGTTTGACATCATTGTAAGGGTGCGAAAGTGCGTGCGACTCTAGGTGCGAAAGTGCGTGCGACCATTCTAGGGTTTGGCCGCCCCCAGCTCGTTTCACCGGGCCTGGGATCTTGGCTAAATCGGGGCTGGGATTTCCACGAATATGGAGGAGGATGACTATCAACAGACTCAGGAGAAACGGGATCAGCTCCACCGAAACACTAAGAAGTACAAGAGGATGGCAGCAGGAGAACCCATTCTCGAAGGCGTTTCCTCTCCACAAGTAGGGGAAGGACTGCAAAATAGAAATTGGACAAGTTTTTTCAGAAAAGAGGCTGTGGTGAAGATATTTACACCGGAGAAGAGGAAGATGACAACACGATGGAGGATTTTTTGGAACATTTTGATTCTGCCATGGTGGAAGGGGACGAGGAGATGAGAGTAGGGCAAGTTAACATGGAAGTGTCGGCGGAGGAGTGTCAAGCCCTGTGGAGACCGTGGAGACGTGCTCTGATTATCAAAGTGCTTGGAAGAACTGTCTCCTTTAAGGTGCTGGAACGGCGGTTGTCCGAACTGTGGACTGATGGCGAAAGACTTGATATCATTGATCTGCCTAACAATTTTTATGTGGTACGTTTCTATTCTGCACTCCATTATGAAACTGCTATGAATCAGGGCCCTTGGATGATCCAAGGGCATTATGTTTCGGTCCGTAAGTGGAAACCTTTTTTCTCAACGGTGGACAAACAAATACATACAACTGTGGCGTGGGTTCGTGTGCCGATGCTCCCCCTGGAGTTTTTCTCAGAAGATTTCTTGACTCGGCTTGGGAATTTTATTGGCAAAACAATTAGGATTGATTCAACCACAATGTGTACGGAGAGAGGGAAATATGCGAGAATTGGAATAGAAGTGGATTTACGAAAGCCATTAATGTCAAGGGTTAACGTAAATGGCAGAGTATTCACGGTGGAGTACGAAGGATTAGATGCCATCTGTTTTTCCTGTGGTTGCTATGGCCACCTTATAGACGAGTGTGGTAAGGAAGGTGAAAAGGGGGGACAGTCGGAGGGAGAAGGTCAGAGAGAATGTGAGGGGCTAAATTCAAAAACAAGCTTTTGGACCTTGGATGGTTTGCCACGAGTAGTCGTCGGCGTCGGTCTGGAGCTGTGGCGGACCAGTTCCGTTTTGCGGGGACTGCTCATCAATCCATTGAAGCTAAAGGGCGGAACAAAAATCTGGAAACAGAGGGGAGATCTAGTAGGGGGTCACGGTTTGAGTCCTTAGTGGAAATGGATGAGGAGACTGAAGAAGCAGATCAAGAGGACATACTGCAAAGGGGTTTCAAGGGTGTTGTTGATAGAGGGCCTGTTGTTCTATTTCAGACGTCGGCCAGTGGAGGTAATGCCAAAGGAAAGAACCATAAGTCGAAGGGGGAACAACGAATTGCGGGAAAGTTGGACGATTTTCCGGAAATGGCAAATGAACCTGTACAATTTTCTGTATACTCTAATCAACAGGGGCAAGGAATTGTCAATAGACGAGGTGGTGGTTCGCGAAGGGGATCTTACCGTGGCAGAGGGTCTTCTACTCGCGGCAGGGGGACTATTCCGAATTCAGGGCCCCTTCGTGATCTAACAAACAGTTTTTCAGAAGTGGCCAAATTTGGTGGTGAAAATAATATATTGCTGGATGATTGGCCAGCTCTACCATCCAATAGGGGGAAGGATCATCTTATGCGAGTGGATGGGGATGTTAAGCAACATCCTCCAGATCAAGGAAAGTTGAATGGGGACAACAATGAGGTAGCACAAATGGAGGATGTTTGTCAATTAGTGAATAAGGAGATTGAGGCCGCAGTGGAGGCGACTTCCACTATCAACCCACTGGTATTTTAATGGTGAGCATATTAGCGTGGAATTGTCGAGGGGCTGCTTCCTCGACGTTTCGATTGGCGGTGAAAGAGTTGGTAAACCAGCATAAACCGGACATCTTATTTGTTATGGAAACACGAGTACATAGTTCACGGGGTAGGTGGATCCTTAAGCAACTGGGTTTTTCTGATTTTGTAGCGGTGGAGACTAGAGGCTTCGCCGGGGGGCTATGGTGTTTTTGGCTGAGGGATCGTGTAAATTTAAAAGTTTGGGGTTATACCGCGCAGATGGTAACTATGGGTGTTCTCAAGAATGGTAGAACATCATGGCTTTTATCGCTGGTTTACGCCTCTCCGGCTGCTTCCATTCGGGATGCTTTTTGCGACTATACGGAGCAGCTAGGAAGATTTATTACAATTCCGTGGGTTTTGATTGGCGATTGGAACCAAGTTACCGACCAAGAAGACAAAAAAGGCGGTAGAGAGGTGAAGGGCTATGCTGTGCGTAGGATGCGTGAGATGATGGCTCACTGCGGCTTGAATGATATACAGTTTCGAGGTCCTAGATTCACCTGGACTAACAATGTGCTGGGTAGGGGTAACATTGTTCAACGACTTGACCAGGGCAAGGCTAACGCAGAGTGGTTTTCTCTTTTCCCGGATGCTTTTGTGAGACATTTACCTCGCACTCAGTCTGACCATGCGCCAATTCTTCTTAGACTAACTTCAACCTCACACAAGGAGACTACGGGGAATTTCTTTAAATTTCAAGCGAACTGGATGGCGCATAAGGATTTCTATTTCAACAAAAAAGAAGGTGCAAAGCTCGTATTATGGGGATCCAGTCGGCTTTGGCGGTACATCCTTCCCGATTCTTATCACATTTGGAGGCCAAACTGATACATGAATATGGCGAAATATTGCAACAGGAGGATGTTTTTTGGCAGCAGAAGTCACGTCTAAATTGGTTGGCACAGGGTGAGCGGAATTCAAACTTCTTTCATAAATCCTTAAAGTCGAAGAAAGCAAAACCAAAGTATTTGTGTCTCAAGGATAATAATGGCAATTGGATGGATGACCAGGCGATTCTCAGTTCGGCGATCCGTACATTTTTTGTGGATTTGTATAGGGAGGAGGGTAGACAGGAACCTTGGGTTTGTGATGTGAGCTTCGGGCAACTTGATGCTGCAGACAATTGGTCTCTTAATCGCATGGTTACGAGCATTGAGGTGGAGAGCGCGTTAAGGCAGATGGGGCCGTTTAAAGCACCGGGTCCTGATGGTTTGCCCCCTGGTTTCTTTCAGCGATATTGGACTACGGTGGGGCCTGACGTTGTGCATTTTGTGACTGAGGCCTTCAAACATAAATGTTTTCCCGCTCACATGAACAAGATCCTAATTTCTTTAATCCCAAAGGTGAAAAATCCGCAGCACATCAAACAATTTCGGCCAATCGCACTTGCGAATGTGGTAACCAAGCTGATAACTAAAGTGATTGCCAACAGGGTGAAATATATCATTCCCAAACTGGTTGATGAAGCTCAATGTGCTTATACGCCTGGCCGGCATTCAGCAGAAAATATTATTATTGCTCAGGAGTTAATTCACACTATGAGGAGCAAAAGAAATGGAAAAGGGATGATGGTGTTCAAAGTAGATCTAGAGAAAGCTTATGATCGAGTTAATTGGGAATTTTTACAAAATGTCCTCATTGCGGCGGGGTTTGAGAGAGGCATGGTGGAGCTGATTTTGTATTGTATCTCTTCTTCGACATTGTCCATTATATGGAACGGACAGCGATTGGAGCCGTTTCAACCATCACGGGGAATTCGACAGGGCGATCCCCTTGCTCCTTATTTATTCCTGATTTATATGGATGTACTTGGCCAATACATCAAAAGAGAGGTGTCGGCGGGTAGCTGGAAACCGCTGAAAGCATCCAGGGGGGTTCCGGCTTTCTCCCACATTTTCTTTGCTGACGACTTGTTACTCTTTGGGGAAGCAACAGAGGACCAAGCAGAAGTAATGGAGACCGTGCTTCAGAAGTTTTGCATGGCATCTGGGCAGAAGATTAGCCTAGAAAAATCAATGTTGTTTGTGTCGAAGAACACGCCGACGACAGTGATCCGAAAAATCAAATCTAAACTGCAGGTGAAGGTTACGAATGATCTGGGGCAGTATTTGGGGGTACCTATTCTTCACACGAGAGTGACTAGCAAGACTTATGATTATTTGGTGGACAATGTTCGGGGTCGCTTGAATACATGGAATACACGGCACTTGTCTCAGGCGTCTCGGTGTATTCTTATACAGGCGGTACTTCAAGCTTTACCGGCATATGTTATGCAAACCGTTGAAGTGCCCCTTGAAGTCGTAAGAAGTATTAAAAAATGCATCAAAGCTTTTTTTTGGGTTGAAACAAATGGAGAGCGCAGGCTACACTCTATTGCCTTGCCGGAAATATGCAAGCCGAAGGGGCAGGGGGGTCTGGGATTTAGACGTTTGAGGCAGATGAATATTGCTTTCCTAACAAAACTTGGATGGTTGATGTTAGCTCAGAAGGAAAAACGCTGGGTGAAGATGCTATGGGCCAAATACGGATCACCGCTGGAAGGAAAAAAACACAATAATATCTCAAGAGTTTGGAGAGGAATTTTAAGCAGTGCGGCCAATCTGAGGGCCGGGATCTCGTCTTTGAATGGTCTTCACGAAGGCGAGGGCGAACTGACGTGGAGGGGGAAACCTCCGAATTTCTTCTCCGTTCATAGTGCATATGAACTACAATTTGAGGGGGACGTTTTGTTGGGGGATGACAATATCCAGTGGTAGAGAATATGGGGACTAAAAGGACCATTGCGGGGTAATATTTTCCTGTGGAAACTGTGGAAAGGGGTGATACCAACTAGATCGTTTTTGTACAAGCGACATTTAACTACCATCCATATATGTGATTATTGTGGGGAGGAATGTACTAACGAATTGCATGACATACGAGACTGTAAATGGGCTAATCGAGTGTGGAGGGTTGCGGTTGGACGGGACCATTGGCAGTGTTTTTTTGGGGCGCCATCTATAAAGAAGTGGGTGGACTTAAATTTGGAGATGGAGCTAGGAGCTAAGATGGATAATGTGGAATGGAGATACCGTTTTAGGGAGATAGCGGGGGGAATATGGCATCAACTAAATAGGCGCAGGCATGAGGATCAATGGGCGGAGATCCCACCAGGGACTTTTGTGAAGACAATGGAGCACCAAACGAATGTGATGCTGCTAGCCTGCAATTTTGAATTGCTTCCTAGTCAGGAGTAGTTTCTTTTCTGAGTTCTTTTGCTCATGTAATGAACGAATGGCTTTTGTTGTACAGTTCATGACTTTTTTGGATATATAATATTTGATCGATTTCCCAAAAAAAAAAATATACACTAACTAACGATCTCGAGACAGATGAATAAATTTGCTAAATTGATACGCCGAACATCTCCATAATATTCCTTTTATCTCTACAACAACAACAAGTATATTCCATCGACATCAAAAGTTATCGCTGGGTCTGAAAAAAGTAAAAGACAGTGAAACAATACCTCCATCCCAAAGAATAGAGAGTTTTCTTTTACTGAAATTTTCACCTATATATACTTGCATAGATAGTATAATGATAGAAGTATGTACATAATATTCCTTTTATCTCTGGAGAAAGATAAACAGCACCACACACCCTAGGGCCTGCGGCACTGCGAAAGAGAAATGGTTGCCTTTGGCTTATAGCAATTGTACCGTTCGTAGCTGAAAGGGAAAGAAATAAGCCAACCAAACGTAACTTAAAAAATATGGTTTTTGGTGCACTAGACTCTTGCGTTTGCAAATGGTCTAGGAAGAGATTGGATTGTTTCGTGATCTGATGTACGTAACTTTACTATAGATTTTGGGTAAGAGATTAATTGTTTCCACGGCTCGAACCCATAGCCAGCAACTAAACATAACTACAGAAGTAAAATAAGGGAAAATTTTGTCGTCTCATTGATGTGGATGAATGTCATCATAGAAAAACTTACATACGAAGAAAAAAAAATCTACCACAGGGGAAAAAAACCTACATGTCAAACAGAAAACCTACAAACTTACACATGAAACAAAAAAGAAAAATAAAACTTATACCGAATAGGAATAACATATGCGATATTTGTGTAGGTTTTTCTACAAGAAACATCTATGAATAACAAAAAGCCCTCTAGAATAAGTCACTCAAAATTAACCCAACCCTTGTTATTCATTCATATCCTCCCATTGGAAGACAACAAGATGAGATAATTGGGACGACATCGCTCTGTGATTGTGGTAAACGTCTATGATAAGGCTAATAATCCAAACCCTGTTTCAAGTGGACACTAATTCTGTAATGCCATCAACCACATAATCTAATGGCCTTTATTTCTCCTAGATTAGGTTCATCTTTTCTTGTCCATCGGATGGCAACCCTTTAAGCTCTCTATCCCTTTATACATATAGGTATCAAGTTCCTGTACCATAAGTGTTTGATTATACATATATATATATAATAATCCCATGGCCTTTTTGTTACGATGGTCAGTATCAGCATTTGTTGAATTATGATTTATGACACGTGTGTGTATTGAAAAATTGTATTTTGCAACCAGAAGTCTTGGCCGATGATATAATTAAAGCCTTCTAATTTCTTGTGTAAAAATCTTGTTTAATCTACCAAAGAATTTTGCCATTTGATTTATATCTACGCTACCTTGTTTTGCATCCTCATTTTGCCCTATAAAAAGACCCATTTTCTGGATGAGAAGGGGAAGAAGAATAAAAGAGATAGTTGTTAGCAGAGTGAAATTGTGAGAGGGAGCGGAGATGGAAAAAAAAGAGAGAAACAAACGGAGTGAAATTGTGAGAGGGAGCGGAGATGGAAAAAAAAGAGAGAAACAAACGGAGTGAAATTGTGAGACGGAGCGGAGATAGAAAAACGAGAGAAACAAACGAGAGAGAAATCTGCAACGGAGTGAAATTGTGAGAGGGAGCGGAGATAGAAAGAAGAGAGAAACAAACGAGAGAGAAATCTGAGACGGGAATTAATTAGAGGGCTATTAATCAGAGGGAGGAAAGCTTCAGAGAAAACTAGGAGCAATAAGCAGGAACATTTGAAATCAATCTTCATTTTTTTGAGCAGAATTACAATACTCTTTTGGTGAAATTGTTGATTTGATTGTGGCTGGAGGTGAGACGTGCTACTGTATCGAATAAACCAAAATTACTCATTAAATTGGTTGCGGTTTTTATATTGTGAAGTAACAGTTAATCGGCAAAGCTTAATCATAATGGATCATCGAGAAACAATCTCTGTGTGTTTTTAACACATGGGTATGGTTAAGTATATCCGACCCCTCATATCCCGATATAGACGGGAGCCTCTAAGTTAATGAGATAATTTTGTTGTTGTATCTTCATCCAATAATGAATTCTTAGTACAAGTACCTATTGTACTTCTATACAGTTTATTGAGAAACTATCTCAATCTAAAGCATGTTAATTGTACACCACGGATTCGTGTACCACGAGCACGACAACTCACCAGGTTACTTCGTTGGAAGGGGATTAAGGTCTCCTGACCCCTCTTTAAGGGAGTATTAAATGACCTCTTGACACGTGTCACATAGGAGGTGGTAAGGTTGGGTGAGGGTCACTCACACCCAGCCTCACCACCCCCTGTGTGCTACGTGTCGGGCGGTCCCAAGGGGGGTGAGAGGGAGGAGGGTTAGAGGATCTCGATCCGTTAGAAGGTGCTAGACAATGTGAAAACATGCACTGATTCATCTCAATTGATTTAAGGAGTATAAGAAGGAATACCCTAAGGTTCCCATTAAGATCATTAGATTCGACAACGAACATCAAGTCCAGTGCATCAGTTTTACTTACAAGCCCTGCCAGCTACTGGATGTGGTCAGGGCTTCACTACTTATATATACACATTTGGTTATCTTTTTATAAAAAGATGTTTTTGGTGCATTAGACTTCTGCGTTTGTGTATGGTCTGGAGAGGAGCCGCATCGTTTCGCGATCTGATGTATGTAACCTTATCTTACACTTCGAACTTGTGACTTGAAAATCAGAAAACAACAACTTTATCAGTTGCTCGAAGACCCGTCCTCATTTGTTATCTTTCTATAATCTTGTAATTTTTTTATCCCTTTTGTAATCGGAGTATGTTTCCGGATTAAGCAAGGAAATTCCTTGAGAACTATGAGAAAACCTATTGTTTAATGTACCATTTCCACACCTCAATTTTTGGTCCTACGTTCATACATCTTCTTAAGAATTTCTGCATTTACTATAGACATCTAATTATCATGCACTTGTATGACCACAATGCGGTGTATGTTAGCGGCATGTTTTGTTATATTCTATCAATAACCATCATTTGCGGACGAGTATTGTAACAACTGGTAAAGTTGCAATTTTGTGAATTTGAGGTCACGTGTTCGAGTCGCAGAAGCAACCTCTTGCACAAAAAAGATGCAGAATAAGGCTGTGTGCAACAGATTGCGAATCGATCCAGCCCCTCTCCGTACCCTGTGCAAGCGCAGAATTCTAGTGCACTAGGAACGTCCTTTTATCAATAACCGTCATTTGTGCCATTTCTTGACCAAAATACAAACTGCTTTGGTGGAAAAAGACACATACATAATTTGTATAAGTTTTTTTTTCTACAAAAGCCGTTTGTATTTTGGTCAAGAAAAAGACTTATACATAATGCAAGTATGAGACTGTTCGTAATATCAAATACGCTTCTCCTGTAACTGCCGTCCCGATGAGGCCATGTTCTTTTTACGAGCTGCTATCGATGCTTGTCTTAAGGAGAGAAATTGGAACACTTGTAATACGTGCCATGAGGTTTTAGCTTTCTTGTGTTTGTGACATTGCTTATATTTTCAGGAAATGTACATACGGCATTTTAAGATGAACCAATTCCTATGATTTAACTATTTTCCTTGTTCTTACTCTATAATTGAATTATTAGAAGTTTCCACTCCCAAATCTTATAAAGTTCGTTACTTTCATCAAGAAAATATAATTTTTTTTACTTCTTTTTCATTAGTTTATTAACATATTTCAGTAATGATTTTATTTTTTTTATCTTATGAACAATTTTGTTTCCATTTCCATTTCCAATGGAATCAAGGATACACTCTTCCTTGACTTTGGAATATAATAGAATAAAGCAAAATGGCTCACTAAATTGGTTGCGCTTCTTATATTGTGAAGTAACAGTTGATCGACACTGCAATTTTCATTATGGGTCATTGGGAAACAACTTATTTGTGTTTCTAATACATAGACATGGTTGCGTATATCCGATCCCTCATATCCCGCCATAGACGGGAGCTTTTAAGACAATGGAGTAATGTTGTTGTTGTTGTTTTATCTTATGAACAGTTTCGACTCTGATTCCTAGTCAATCTATTTCTTTTCGACCTTTTTCATCGAATATTTAATACTTTGCATGTTCTAAAATATAAGTTTATTTCGATTTTTCAATCTAATGTAATTTATATTATGTTTAAAAGTCCAAAATATACTTATATTTTGGATGGAGGAAATAAGAAAAAGTCAGTGTTCTAAGAAGGTCGACCTTTCAAATCTCTCGACGTGTTTTTGATAAATTCGATTCGTGCAAATTCTTTGCCCTAACGTCTGACAATGGCTCATCTATGTTTATATAATTTCATATTTTAACCGATAACAAGTGGATGGATCACAGATGCGGAATCATCCCTTCTGTTATAAGTTCAATTTTCTTTGTTTGAAGAAAATGATGCAAGTATTTTTTTTATTTATTGTTTTGATATGTCACCTATATGTGGAGAAATTGTCTTAAATGAGTACTGAATTCAAAGTCTTTTGTCTTGGAATTTCAAGGACTTGCCAAAACGGAATAGGATCCCCTCACAGCAAAGAGGTGTGGTGATGCGTGACCGTACGACACGTGGCAGCAAAGGAGGGTGGTAAGGCTAAATGAGGTGAATCTAGCATCACCACCCTCCCCTTGCTACCACGTGTCGCGTGGTCACAAAAGGGATGAGGAGATCCCAATCCTGCCAAAACTACGTAAGTATTAAGATATGAAAATCGAATAAGAAACCAAAAGAAACAGTACAATAGACCATGTGAGGTGGGGTTTTGATTTTTTGATAAGGAGTATGAGGTGACTTCAAGTTAGCTTATCCCTTGGACGGGGACATTTGTGGTGGTGTGTTCCCTAGGATAAAAGGGCATGTCGGTGGTTATTCCCTCTCCTTAAATGCCCACCCCATCGCATACTATAATAATAATACAGGTCCACGATAAAAAAAAAATTTCAAGTGGTTATATCTAGGATACGTGACTAGTCACTTTTTTATTAATTGGTCCTTCGAAACTTGTTAGTTTTATTAAGTTTTACTCATCAGAATGTCATAGGAAAAAAAGGGTCTTTAGACCGTCACAACTCAGCTCTGTTATGGCCAGTTTTTACCACTTGAAATACATTTCGTTGCATGTCTAATGATTATGGGAAAGAGACTCTATGAGGTGTGACATGATTCGTCTTACATGAATGCAAAAGTTCAATAACTTTTTTAGTAAATCAATTAATGATACAGAGAAATTTACAAATTTTGTGGGTGTCAAAAAAAATATTGTGTGCTAAGTGTGTTGCTATTTTTTGAATATATGCATACACATTCATGCTTTCCCGGCATATCTCCCCCCCCCCCCCCATGTTGGGGCTGGGAGAAACTCATGAGCTATTTTGATGCTTTATGATGCAAACAGTTTCCTCTTTGCTTAAACGGGTGCTTAATGATTTTCTGGCCTCAGAACTAGCTCCATGACCTCATGTCAACACTTGAGAGAAGTAATATATAAAAGGACCTTAGAAAATGAAGAAAACTATCACACTATCTTCTCAGTAGTAGTCTATCTGATCTCCTATATCTCGCAATAGGCGAGAGCTTTTAAGGCAGTGAAGTAATATTATTGTTGTATAAATTTATAATCCAAATAATTGTGATATTGATATCAATTGGACGTAACACTACTAAATTGTAGTAGACCCTATTGACTTAAGACATCTCAGACAGTAGGTGATCGCTAATCATAAAGTCTTACCACAGTATTTTATGTAAAATATTAACGTGACATTTTGTGATCGATCTGTTACTAGCTCTTCTATGCAAGTCATTTCCATACCCAATTACCACGACTATGGTCAGAGAAAGGTACCATGTAAATGTCTAAGTGTTGGTTGTGTGGAAGACTATGAAACTAGGGAGTGGTGTCATCTTCAGCCAACTATTTTGGTTTTCATACTTTGCAAGAGTACAAGTCATGTCCATGTGGGCAACAGATGGGATAAGATCATGTGCCACGTGGCACTCTGATTTGGTGATGGTGGGCACCAAATGATAAGGCTACACCCATGCTGTTTTACTTCTTTCCCTTCTCCATGACCATTGAATCTGTAAATCCCATCAACCACAAAAATCCAGTGTCTCTAATTTCTCCAAGATTAGGTTCCTTTTTTTCCTGTCCCTTGGATATCTCTTCTTCAAAGTCCATCTCATTATATATATATACACACACATACCTAATTGTTATACAAGCAGTCTTGTGTTACCAAAGGAAAAAGTAACTCAAGCAATGGCATCCTCTATGATCTCTCCGGCAGCCGTCGCCGGCAGGGCTACCCCTGCTCAGGCCACCATGGTTGCACCTTTCACTGGGCTGAGATCATCTTCTGCTTTCCCAGCCACAACCAAGAAATCCAATGACCTTACCTCTATTGCCTCCAACGGTGGAAGAGTTCAATGCATGAAGGTATATGTCTTACAAATATTCTTTTCAACTGTGTAATATTTTTTAGACGGATAGAGTTTTTCAACTTTTTAATTTATATTTATGAAATGTATATCAATTTATTCATGTAATAGACTATAATAACACGTGGACATGCCAACGATTAGATAAGCGCAAACATAATATTCGACATTGTAATTGTACTATGAAATTTTCCTTCAGCTTATACAATTTTTCCTATGTTTTAGAGTTGATCAGTTCTGTTGGATTTTAACATTCACAAATCTTGTTTTCCCTTTTTTAAATCTTATTAATCAAAGATATAGGAGAGTGATTACTTGTAATTACTTGCAGGCTATTTTAAAATTTATAAAATTTAATAATGGATGAGTGTATGAATGTAGGTGTGGCCCACAGAGGGCTTGAAGAAGTTCGAGACATTGTCGTACCTACCACCCCTCACCACAGAACAGCTTGCTAAGGAAATCGATTACCTCCTACGCTCCGGATGGATTCCTTGCTTGGAATTTGAATTGAAGGTAACTCTGTTTCGGGAAATGTGACGAAATTTTCAGTCTAATTTTGTGCTATCAACGTTCTTTTCTAATGTAAAATTACATAATACTCACTTATAGTACACATTGAAAAAAGAAAAAAGTTAATGACAAAAAATTGAAGAGAATATATCATCTCCGAAAGTGTCATAGCTATTAGTATTCTCTATTAGTAGTAGTACATTGTAATGCCGACTTAGATATCTTCCATTAGATTATGGTGCATTATCTTCATTAGCGCATTCTAATACGAGTACTTGTTATACTCATAGTTTATTGAGAAACTTTCTTGATATAAAATAAGTTAATCAAATATCATGACTGTAATCTTGGTTACTAATATTCCGGATGGATTCCTTGTTTGGAAGTTGAATTGAAGGTAACTATGCTTCAGACAGTGGGACGAGATTTTTAGTCTAGTATTGTGCCATCAACGTTTTGTCCTAATGTAAAATTACATAGTACACACACCATAACGTGTGAGTATATGTAGGCCTCACTCATAGTACATTACAAAACTATGTAATTACAGATTGGAAAGAAAAAAAAGGGTTGATAGACACAAAATTGAAGAGAATATCTCATTCCTGCAAAGTGTCATAGCTATTAGTATTATTATTCAAAGGATTGTGAAGTCATATAATGCCGACTTAGATACTCTTGCATTAGATTATGGTGTTTTATCTTCATTAACGCATTCTAATACTAAGTACCAGTTATGTTTCTGCGTAGTTTATTGAGAAACTTTCTTGATATAAAAAAGTTAATTAAAAATCATGATTATAATCATGGTTACTAATGTAATCGTTTGACACGTGTATAGCATGGATTCGTGCACCGCGAACACGGCAGTTTACCAGGGTACTACGATGGGAGGTACTGGACCATGTGGAAGCTGCCTATGTTTGGATGCACCGATTCATCTCAGGTGATTAACGAGCTGGAGGAGTGCAAGAAGGAATACCCACAGGCTTTCATTAGGATCATTGGATTCGACAACGTACGTCAAGTCCAGTGCATCAGTTTCATTGCCTACAAGCCTGCTGGTTACTAAATCTACCAGTGGATATCTGATCTCGGGTCGGGTTTTGTTTGTTTACGGCATCATTTGCATTTTGGTTTTTTATTATTGTTTTTCTTATGTATTCAGTGTATGTTTTGAACCTCCAAAGGCTTGTATTATGAGACTTTGATAAGCAAAAAATGTTTCATTTTAATTTATTGTTGATTGTATCCGTTGTTATATTGTCTGATTTAAGATTAATCATATTATTTATGTAGCGTTACTTGAAATAGTGTTAATATGTTAAGGCACGGAGTAAGTATCATGTCTCGATCGGTTAGGGTATGACAACATTATTGTACTTTTGAATTTTGCCTTATCCCTTGATGAGGACATGTGTGGTGGTGCTCTAATTGGCTATTTCTTGTTATTTTTGTTATGCCTAGGGCTATTGAACGAACTGAACAGTTCGCGAACTGTTCGAGTTCGATTCATATTTGGATCATATTCGTTCGATAATTATTTGCTAACGAGTCGAATTCTAATCGGTTAGGGTGTGACAACATTATTGTACTTTTGAATTTTAGCTTATTCCTTGATGAGGAGATGTGTGGTTGCTCTAATTGGGTATTTCTTGTGATTGACACTAGCAGCAATCTTTTCTCTTATTATTATTTTCTTTGAAGTCTATGAATTTTCTAAGAAGTTGATATTATGTCAGCCTTTTCGGAAGGAAGTATCAATTTTATTATATCATCACAATAATCAAATACATAGAAATCAACGTGTATTCTAGCTACAACTAGTTACATGTAACTCATCACTATACATAGTAAGATCCGCAGCTAGTCGAATATTTCAGACCTCTCAAACACCCTGATGATAGCAGTATGTGTAGTCGGTCTTTGGAAAGCTTCTTCAAATACTTGTTTATTCCGAACAGCAGTATGTCAGCCTTTTCTTATCTAAACATTTTAACAGTAAATTTTTTTTAAAAACAATAAGTCAAAATATGAGCTCTTCAATCACGAGCTGCCACATGTAAAAAAAACTCTTTTTTAAAAAACAAAAAAAATTTAAAGTTCTTTCCTCTTTTGTACACGGCACGTAATTGGAGAACTCATATTTTGAATTCATTTTCTCTCCTGATGTCAACCGAGATTTTAGATGCACCTAAAAGGCTAAAAGGCGTCACATGACTTACATGAAAATAATAATAAAAAGAAGACCATTTGAATAAATAAAAGTCGAGGCTCATGATATTGATTGGAAGTGCTTACCGCTTAGTGCTTACATCCAAGCAGTATTATATGGAATGAAAAATGAGAATTATTTCAAAAGATATATATATCATATGTTTATTTGGAATGTTTCAAAAGAGTTTATTGACTAGAAGAATTTATGTTTATTTGGAATGTTTCAAAATGAGTTTATTGACTAGAAGAATAAATATTCTATCTGACGAGCCAAAAAATATTCAGTCAGTCAACAAACAGTCAACGGCAAATTAAAGTCTGAGCCAACTTCGTCATCTTGGCAGGAATGCACTTCTGCTCAGCCATTAATACGGCTAAGGTAAATTCATCTTGGTTAGCTCGGCCGCATGTCTGAGTCAGGTCGGCACTTGCTCAACATAACCAAGACTGGATAGAAATGAAGCCATCTTATAAGGATAATTCTACATATTGCACCTCGGCTCGGCAATGCCTCGGTCAAAGCAATCTCTTATGGTCAACCTTGGCAAATAAAATAGATTCACAGTGTACTTCTACAGGATGCATATTCAGTTCGGCCTTGGATCAACTTCGGGCTCAGCTTCATATCAACACCGAGTTCTAGCCTCGGCCTTACTCACATAAGGACCGTTGTTCAGAGTATCTCGGATAAGACCAGAGAAGATATTATCTGCTAACATCTGAGACCCACCTAGGCAACTCACCAGAGAACTTTCCAGGTGTCAAGCACAGACTGGCTCAGTACAAGGTCACCATAACAAGCCGACCTACACATCGTAGGTTCAGCCACTGACACAGCTATGGTCTCAGGCTCTTGTCCCATCATACTGCGGCTCTGCAGTGGACTAGACCGCCATCTCAGACACATCATCATCCCATCAATCGGGTTGGGGGTCAGACCTCCTCAATCCTAAGTATAAATACCCTTCTATCCAGACGGAGAAAGGGATCCAACTTTTGGAACAACTTCTGGAGCCTTCTCTTACGAACTCCATCTCGGCCAATACATAAACAGCCCAAATACTCAGCAAGATCTGATTACATGTTTCATCTAAACCTTATTCTAGCATAAATTGTCTATTCAAAACACTCATAACTGACTTAAGCGTCGGAGGGTTTTTCCGGGACAGCGTCCTGGGACCTCTAACGTTTCTCTTCCTTCTCAGGTTCCATTGACGGATTTAGACGGAAGATTAACGGCACACAACTCGGGTCATCTCTGATCCACCCGGTGAGCAACTATGGTCTCATCACCATTTAAGTCATTCTCATCGTAAACTTTGGCGATGAGAGGATCCATGAGATATCGGTGTAAAACTTGTTCCACACGGTATTCGTGGTAATCATATCTATTCCAGCCCTTATACCAAACATATATGAGTTAACGACATAGTATCTATCTTTCCTTTCCAATGCTATAGTTTAATACACTATTTTTGTTGTTTTAAAATAATGTTCACATGGTACTTTTGCTTTATGAACTTAGCGCATTGTTTTGAAATTGTCTTTGCAATCGAATAAGAAGCTTTAATGAGAATAATGTATAGTATTTATGAAGATATGGTGTGAAGAGATCAATTCTGTTGTAAAATTGTTATATTATGAAAATATCACCAGCATTCAGCAGAGTGTTTTGTGGTTTTTCTTCTTACTAATTTTCTTTATCGCTGAAAAATTCAATATATTTCATTGTTATAAACTCAAAAAAAAAGTGATATGCCGTCATCAAATAATTGCATCTATATCCAATTAAAGGCAGCTAGATAAATATGATTTAATTCAACTACAATATTTTTTTTTAAAAAAAAATCTCTGTTGCACAAATGAATGATCAATTTGATGATATCTAAATAAACAATTAACGTAGGTACCGACACCTTAGCATTTCCTAAACTTTTTACTACCCAGGAGGAAACAGGTTGGGATCTCCTCACCCCCACTTTCCTCACCTCCTTTGTGACCACGCGACACGTGGCAGGAAGAAAGGGTGGTGAGGCTAGATGAGGCCTGAGGGTCACCTCATCTAGTCTCACCACCCTCTCTTGCTGCCACCTGTCGCGTGGTCACGCGTCACCGCACCCCTTGCGGTGAGGGAATCCTATCCCGGAGAAAACGTTTAACTAATTAACAACAACCATACACATAATATCCTAACGACATTAAAAGTTATCGCTAGAGCCTAGGGAGGATAATAGACAGACAAATAATACATTCGTTTTAAAAGATAGAGAGTTTGCTTCTAATGATATCTCAGACTATATATACATGCATAGATGATGAGACAGTAATAAAAATATAGTATGATATTACCCTAGTTAAGAAATTTAATAAAAACGTTTAACTAACCATGCCATTAAAT
>AP025047.1:38836527-38884438 GCA_036186865.1 Eustoma russellianum
AAAAAAAAAAAAAAAAACCGAATAACTGTAAGCAAAATATTATTTTGTTAAATGGGCCAGACATAGAATGGGCCAATCTTATTTTTTGGGTTACTGAAACAGTAAAGGTGAGTAAGACAAACCTTATGAAATACGGGCCTTTTGGAGCCCACTAGGTCTTTTGATCTCATCCGTCCAAGTAAACTAGGGCTTCCATCGGTATAAATCTCATCTTATAAACCTTTCTCAACTCCGTTTAACTTCTGAGGCACAAGGAGGAGAAGATAGGTTTCAACTATCCCTCGGCATTTTCATCACTCCTGGTACGTTTATTATATTCCACATTTGCTTCAGGATATCCTACTTCTTTTATTGTTTTTATCGAATTTTCATTTGTTCCTGAGTGAAGGATTGGTATTTCATTTGTTTGATGTGATTGAACGACGTATGTACGCTTGAGAAAAGAAATTTTAGTATTCTCTTTGGTAGAAAACACTTCAGTCAAGCTGTTATTAAGTAAAATCAAGATGTGTTAAGACTTCTTGGGACTGCTGGCTCCTGGATTGATGCTTTTTGATTTGGTTGATGGAAATGTTTTTCTGGCCTTGGTTTAAGACTTAGAGTGTTGTTACGGAACACTATAACTTTATATATTTATTTCTGCTTGTCTTGAAATTATTTTCCTGTGATTAGGCAGTCGATGACTGATGGATTTTGAATAAGACATAGCAATAGGAGCTTTTTGTTTGTTATCATATACTGTGGTGTCCATTTGCCGGTCTGTTGGTCGATTATGTATCTTCGTAGAAGAAGGCCCTATTTTATACACCAGCATTAGATCATTTTTCCAATGGTCAAGATTGTCGGTCTACCAATATCATTTCAAGTTTATTTCTTTTGACCCCTCTTTGACTTCTTCTGGTCAGAAGCTTGAGCAACTGTAAGAGCTTTGGTTTGTATGTATTACAAATGTCTCATTGGATTAGATTTATTGTTTATATGTCAAATGCTTGTCATTTTCTCTTGTGGGTGAGATGCACTTGATGATTGTTCACCATTTTAAGTAGAATTAAGGTTTAATGTTGCTCTATCTCATGTTCAAACTACTGCAGTGCCTGGAGATTTTGATAGCCAAAGATGTATACTTCCAGGGCGAAGATTCAAAAAGACCAGGGAGCTGACCCCACTGAGTTCGAGGAGGGTGTTGCTCAGGTTATTGCAGTAGCTTTTATCTTCAAGTTTTATTTATGCGGATTACTGTTTGCTACAGTTTGAATGTAGTACTACTGCTATCTGGGAAGGCATCTGATTGTAATTTTTGATTGATTGTGGTGTGAAGGCTCTGTTTGATTTGGAAAATGCAAACCAAGAGCTGAAAAGTGATTTGAAAGACTTGTTCATCAATTCCGCATTGTAAGGACCATATTTGTTTCATAATTAGCTAATCTAATCCACATTTTCCCAGTGCATTAACTTTAGACTTTGTCAGGCAAATTGATGTTTCAGGTAATCGCAAGGCTGTTGTAATTCATGTTCCTTACAGACTGAAGAAGTCTTTTAGAAAGATTCACCTTAGGCTTGTGAGAGAGTTGGAGAAGAAGTTCAGCGGCAAGGTAACTCTTTGGCCATTAGTGCCAAAGTGGATAAATTTTACCATCTTTATTTGATGGGACAGGCTTGTGTGTAGATAGATACCTGTGCATGTGTGGCTTGTGCATATTTATCGTGTGAAAGCCTTTTGGAGGAGGGAACATAAGGAAATGTAGTTTACATCTGGCTAGCAACTTTTCAGGGAACCATATCATGATCACAATTTAAATCATTTGACTGTGTTTTTATTAATTTGATGTACCTACTATATAGATAGTATAAAATATTCAATGTTACATACTTTAATTTTTATAACACGCTGTTTATGTAAGCTAATAGTTTATTAAAAATAGTATCACTAATTTGTGAAAATGTTATTTCAGATAAATTTTTATGGAAACCTTACTGGCGTGTGTTTTAATTATGATCATAATTGTAGTATCGTTCCAAACAGAATGGTAGCTTTAAAGTTTCTTCTTCAACTGATTATAAATTCCACTTGAATATATAGAGAACTTTTTCTGACAGTTCTGTCCTTTAAACCTTTACTAGGATGTTGTGCTCATTGCCACCCGAAGGATATTGCGACCCCCAAAGAAGGGTTCTGCTGCGCAAAGACCTCGCTCGCGTACTCTTACTGCAGTTCATGATGCCATATTGGAGGATCTTGTTTATCCTGCTGAGATTGTTGGCAAAAGGGCCAGATATAGACTTGATGGCTCTAAGATTATGAAGGTAATTATCAGAATGAGTCTGATTACGTGTATGAGATGTTCCAAATCGGTGGTATGTTATTGACTCTTGGCTCGTGCAGATCTTTTTGGACCCCAAGGCCAGGAATGACACCGAGTACAAGCTGGACACATTTACTGGAGTCTACAGAAAGCTTTCCGGGAAGGATGTGGTCTTCGAATACCCCATTACTGAAGCCTAATGGACATTTTGTAATTTGGTTTCCTTTTCCTTTTATGCTTATGCAAGAGATGATTAGAACATTTATATTGGAGGCTGGATTTTTTAAATTGATAGTAAAAGAACCTGTTTTGTGTTATTTGAGTCATCAAATTTTGGGTAATTTGTTTCGGCTATTTCCTCCCTTCGAAGTATAGTCATAGCAAACTTATCAGTTTCTACAAGGCTCGTCCTCTAATGAACTGAACTTCGTTGCCTTACCGCGCGCGAAGCTCCCCCCCCATCTAAGGGATGGAAGGGCAGAGGCCTCCATGACCAGGATGAAGCTTGGGTGAAACTAAGTGAGCCTAGAGTGTAATACCTGGAACTAAAGGAAAGATGTGGATCTTAACCAAAGACAATCCACGATTGAATAAGATAAAGTTTCTTAGGCTAAAACGGGTGAGTAACGCGTAAGAACCTGTCCTTGGATAACCCATTTCGGTGCACTCCAAAATTGGAGAGCTCACTGGGTGATCAACCTCGAATTCCTCAAAAGGAGGTTGATACCTTACGGTGTGAGAATCCAGAGCAACTTCAGGCAGAATTTCTGGCAAACTCTACAGCGGAGACAATGGAAATCTTTAGAAGCACCAAATTAAGTTGAGACAGAAATATCATACAAACACCAAGGATGTCATAAAATATGCGCCATCTTTTTTTTTTTCTCTTACTTTTTCGTGTTTTGGATGTTGGGGAGCCATATGCATGATTACTCATTCACAAAAGTAGCCCAAGGGTTAACCAGAAAATGCTAATAGTCTTTACGTAAACATATTTCTCTTTCTAATAGAGTCATAGACACATTTTTTTTACTTTAGAATATGATGCAATAAAGCAAAACGACTCACTAAATTAGATGCACTTCTTATAGTACGAAGTAGCAGTTGATCGACACAACTTGAAACATTATTATGGGTCATTGGGAAACAACATCTGTGTGTTTCTAACATATGGTTATAGTTACGTACATCCGACTCTCCATGCCCGCCATAGGCACGAACAACATTGTCCGAAGTTGCCATACACTCTACAGTCACCATAGATATAAGCATGAGGTTCATTAGTCCCTAAACATAAAGCTTGACCAGGACTAAGTTTCACATGATTGAACAAAGAATGTTGCCAGGACACCATCCCAGAAGATGTTAGAATAAAATCACTAACTTGTACAAGAAGCGCTACACATTATGTGGACAAAATAGAAGCAAATAATGCAATTCTTAAACGAGAGGATCAATATTCTTGACATAAAGCAAAAAAAAAAACGATGTATAACATCAGCTGCGTGCTGTCACGCGTAACACTGCATATCCTAATAAAATTTGGAAGTTCACAGATTCTGAGAGTTTATTGTTTCAGCAACAAGAATCTACATATGACCTAATGGTTAAGCATTAGACACTCTGTACATTGGGGAATACCATGTGAGCTTTTGAACAAAAGATGGAACGATTGATTATACAACATCACCATCAACATTACACCATCGTTAGAGGCACTCGCCTATGGTGGAATAAGAGAGGCCGAGTGTACACAACCTAGCTGTGAGTTTCCAACCTATGGTAGAGGTAGGGAGGTCAGGTGTACACAACTTTACCATGTGTACACATGTTGTTTCTGGATTACCCATAACGAAAATTGCGTCAAGTTGTGTCGATTGACTGTTACTTCACAATACAAGAATCGCAGCCAATTTAGTGAGTAATTTTGCATTATTCATCATACTCCTTTAAAATAGGCTATGGCTATCGTTGCAAATAATACCTGAACATTTACTTTATGGCATTGCCTATTGTAATCCCTATCTTGTAATTATCTTTTTTATTATGAGCAGAGGAGGAAGAAGAAATTTGCGGAGGATGCATGAGGAAAACATTGATAGGTTGGGAAGTTATTCATTTGTGTATGTCCTTGTTAGGTGTGCAATTTAATTTACAGTTGTCTGAGAAGGAGCGAAAGGAGAGGGAGAAAGTTGTTCTTTCATACGAACACCAAGGTACACATGATCCGAATTTATTAGCTAAATATTATCTAAAATTTTCCTTGTCCACAAATGTGAAATTTTTGTTTCCATGATTAGCTCTTACCTGGTGATGCTCCATTCTCTCATTGATTTTTCTTCATGAAATAGAAAAACACTTCAAATCTGTGACGGTAAAGAATCTCTGAATGAGAGTGAAACTGAGCAGAAGCAAATCCCCACAGAAGAATTGCAAGTACAAAGGGGCTCTGGCAATGGCGAGATAATCTATCTTCGAGACTCAGATGGTGAAATGCCGCATTCTGATGAGGATCATGATGACTACGACCTTGATGTCACGGGTTCGAGCTGCGAAATCAGTCTCTTACCCAAGATATAAGGTAAGACTGCGTATACCAGATCTCAAAACAATCAAGTCTTTCATCGGACCCTAAAAACAATCCAGTCCTTCCTCGGACGCAGAAAGCTAGTGTACCGGAAACGTCGTTTAATGAATTGACATGTTAACTCTCTTTACAGAATGAATGTGGTTTACAAGTCACGACAGCGTCAGTTAGAAGTTGGTAGAGATGGTTCTGGAACAGATCGGTGGCTGGAGTGAAGCATCTGAGTTTTTGCCTATTTGAAGCACAATTTACAAGGCTGATGCTGCAGTTAGTTAACTTGCCCTTTTTTGGGAACCAGGACGAACAAAAGTCCGCCCATCTTGACATTATACAAGGACCAACATGAAAAGCGATCGGAGCCCTGGTTCAGTGCTGAGGATTTCATCAACCTTATGTAACTCATACAAGAGCAATAGCCATAGATACCACGAGACTGGTTGTATCATTAGTTGCTCCTCTACATAAAAGAAGCGTATCTTATTCCAGATAAAGCACATTTTGGGGTGTTAGATGCTTTGTGGGTTGTAAAACACAGATGCCTTGGAAGTGATGATGCAAGTCAATCAACAACAACAACAACGATATCCAGTATATCTCAACACATCAAAAGTTATCGCTAGGATCTGGAGAGAATGGGAGTCAGACAAATAATACCTCCATTCTAAAGAATAGAGAGTTTGCGTCCAGTGAGACTCTGGCTCGATATGTATCTGTATAAATGACACATGTATGTATACCTCAAATGCTTACAGCACGAGGGACATCTACAAAAACCTAACCTCTTGCATAAAAGTTCAAAGAATATGGTTGTGTGATTTCACGTGCTACAGAACCCATCTAACTGCTGGTGAAAAAAAATTCTCAAACTGTATGGATCCCACAAGGGAAATTAATCTTTCAGCAAGGGAAGAATGGCTGGACAACTACAATCTCTCCCCATCTGCAGACCAGCACCTGCCAAAAAGGATAAAATAAAAATAAAAAACAAATAAAAAGGAAAAGAAAATTTTCATTAAAATTGTGGAAATTGGAAGTCATGACCACCAGGATATAAGAATAAATTATCACATGAAATCAACTTTATTTGGCTGCGACCATGTTTGTACCAGCATCATGATTGAAGATTAAAAGTCGAAAATCTACTACATCAATGTCAATCAGTGAGCTCGATAAGAAAGGAGCAAGTGGAAATTTATCTTATTCAATTGTAAACAATTCTACACAGACCCCTATTTAGTATTTATTGCAACAGGTAGGCGCGGGAGAAAAGATGTAATTCACTGATCAACATTTCAACCTTCTGACGCTATGTTGCTTTCCCTTCTTATCAGCATCTTAGCACACATTATCCAACGCGCGCCATACTGTGATCAGAGGTGTAAACCTTCAATCACAGCAATGTAATCCTGGAAATGAACCTTAAAGCAGCTAAGTCGGCTAAACGAAATCGATATAACTTTCAGTCTTGACCCCAGAAACAGGCATGAAACTCAGCTACTTTGACAATTTTACAGGAAAATGTCAAACAGGCTTGTGTTTTACAGCAACCTGGTGCTGATTTATGGTGCTCAAATATGAATTCAAGATACATGATTAAAAAGGGGATTCGCAAGTAACCACATTCTTGCAGACATGTATATCATTAAAATTTATGAACAAGCATTCGTCATATCATTTGCACATGATACAGCATGTAATAAAACAAAAACTGCCATTTCCATTGCCGTACTGCTAAGTATACAGGATCACTCCCATGATCAGAATTCTAACCAAAGCATTACCCTGTGGGCTTGAAAGGAATCACAGTTACAAGTCTACAACAATAAATGCGCGTGTTCAACTCTTCAACCACTTGCATCAACAATTTAATCATATATTAGTATAAGCAGTTCCCTGTAAAGTTGGAGAACTCACTTTTGTGTGTTATTCTAGAAAATAACACATTGATGTATGTTATTCAGCTAAATAAGAGTAATATATCTCTACATACCACAGCTTGGAGAATATGTCTATGAAGAAACACAGCAGAAAGACAGTCTTCTAAATAAATATCACAATAACAATAACAAAAAGATAAAATATGGCCTTACCTCAAGACAAAATGACGAGTCCAAGGTACATAGCAGCACAAAGAAAAATGAAGGATATCATCCCCCTGAAGACAAGGTCCACAGTGAAATGGCAAAAATAAAATGAGTAATAATTCTTCCCATAACCGACTTATGAATGATGGGTAATTAAGAGTTTACCATATAACACCCCATGCTACCCCATTGCAAGGACAGGGGCAAACTTCTGCAAACTTCTCAGCATCACTTGAATTAACCCTTCGAGATATCAGGTCATCATATATATCTGCAGTGTATCTTCTTGAGTTAGACAGGATTTTCAAAGCATAACCTCAAATTACATATACTAAGTGAGCTTAGAGATTTAAGTTGTACCATAGACTGAAAACAAACTATTCATAACACCTGTCATTTGTCAAATACCCGTGTAAGCAACAAAAGAAAAAGAGAATGTAAGCACAAACAAACATCTCTTAAAAACAAAGCAAGAAATAAAGAAAACTTTGTTAAATGGAAGGCAAACAATTGATAGGATAAAGCCAGACCAATGAAGAGAATGACAAAGCGAAGAATGCGAACTTTGGTCAATTCTTGCAGAACCCATACCACAGCAATGAAGACAATGAAACCTGTTTGGACCAACTCGTAAGTGTAAATTAACTCGACCATGGAAAGGATAATGCCATCGACACTAAAAAGGAGTTTAAATGAATGCACTAACCGATGCAAAGTCCACGAAGTGTCCACTGTTTACAACTCAAAGGTGAAAGCAAACAAAAAAAGAAAGGGAAAAATACGAGTGTTAGATTGTGACTATGTCATTCTGGCAAATCAGTATGAAGTTTTACTAAAATAACGTGAGTAAATCATAATCTGCTATCTTAACAGACACAAAGTAGCAATCACCAAATAACTTACATTATTAGCAATACAAAGAACAATTAGTAGAGCAAGAATAAAGCATCCGGCGGCAATTCTGGCAGTGAGAAGTTTCGTCGAAGCAAGAACAAGAACCATTCCCCAAAATGATGATCCAAGATCTGGGATTCAACAGAAAGAAACAGATGTCATATTAACCAATGAAATCTAAGGCACAAATTCAACATGCCAAAGTAAACCGAGGAAGCACATGAAAGACCCTTCCAGGAGTCAAAGGCCATCTTTCTCACTCGTACATAAACATAATCAATAGAAACCAAATATAATAAAAACCAGTACATTAAGGATACAAGGATATTTACATCCAGCAGGAAGGATCAGCCAGTAAGCACCACCACGCGTTATTGTAACCCCGCCCTCGTTTGCATGAACTTGCATTCCCTCGACCTACATGTAAGGGTACAAAAAGCGTGCAGGGGGGGTGGAGAGAAAAGGTTACTATTCAGGTATTAAAGCAAAAACCACAAGGAAATTGGACATTTAAGAAGCATCTAATAACTAAAAAATTGAACACAGACACAGCAGCATCAAGGTGATCAATATGAAACTAACAAACATGCTGCTTGATACTATAAATGACCACCAGAACATCCTTCTACATTTATCTTCATGAGAAATATCCCAAGTCATTAGATTGTCATCAAAGTAGGATAAAGTGCTTCTCACAGGAACTTTCTTGATAGTGAGCTATATTTGTTACCGAACAAAGCAAAATTGTCATATCAGATGATCAATTCACAAAGTAATGATCTTATACCAGCTTTTCACAAATCCCAAGCATTTAATTTTACACAAAAATAACCAAAAACTACCCAGTAATATACACAGACACACGCGTGCATGTATATACGTACATACACAAACACATAGAACGGATGCATACATATATAGATGAACTAACTTAAACTACTGCATCTTTTATCAAGAAGGAAATGAAATTGTCAAAGGGAAAATGCTTACTATATTTAAATTCATGTTCTTAGCATAATTACAGTGCAACGAGAGCAGCTTTTTACCTCTCCACATGTGAGCTTACATGCAATTGCATGGCTTGCCTCATGAAGAAAGACAGTAATGAGCTTGAATGGAGTCAGCAAAAATGTTCTCCACAACTGTTTCACAAACAAAGCAGGTTAAAGATTTCACATAAAAAATAGTGGGTAAAAATCAAACTACTTACGAAAAACTCAGTAGTCACGTGCATGCACAAGTATGTACAAACAATAGCCCCCACAGTGCATATAACAAATTCTTTGTTATAATTTAGTTTCCTTAAAAATTTTATTAATAGTAGAGCAAAAATGTTCACCAGGATCATTTCGATAAATAAAAGATGAAAGCTTTCACAGGGAATGCTATTTATTGGGGAAAACATTCTTAAGTGCATGCACAATCATATGCAAACAATAGCCCATAGAGCATACGATAAATTCTCCGACGCAATCAACGACACATATGATTTTAATTTTTCTTAAAATTATATCTTGATGCACCAGCAAAACCCATCGTCATAAAGCCTAACCTTGAGCAGGTTTCGTTTTCCAATTTGACGGAACATATGTTAGTCGATAGCTTGTGCTATCGATTTTCTTCTTTATTTTTCTCTTTTCAAATGAGTAAGATTCAATCACAGAATTTACATAGATACAAAATGCATCTGAAACCAAATAAACTCATTTTCCAAAATAGCAGTAGGCCTAGAATTTTTACAATGTTTCCCTTTATACATTACATGTCAAGATATGATTATTCAATGTGAAGATGCAAGATTTTTGAAAAGGGACATTGGTCTCAGTTGTAGTCTAATGACTTTTAGGCACATTATAATGAATTTATTGTGGAATGAATCCACCACCAATATTAACAGAAGAAACCTTCCCAAGAAGATGAAAGATATTTACCTCCACATTAGGTAGAGTTAGGCTTTTGATACTACCCAATGCCAGGGTGGCTCAGAAATGCAAATGAAATGCTGTTCTATAATGTGTATCCAGTGATTAATGCCTAAATGTTATTTACTCAAACGATTGACCCGTAAAAGTATGTCATTAATAAATTACTTACTGCACTATCGTTTCCACAAATTTTCCCAAGGATATCATTATTAAAGGCGCAAAAATTGCTATATGTCAAGCGTGGAAGATTAAGGATGTTAAGATCGTGCGTTGCGGAAAAAACAAATATCAGTTCATCTTTGATGATTTGAAAGATATGAAACGCATTTTGGACAGTAGCCCTTGGAGCTTTGATCATTCGTTGATCGTCCTCAAGCCATGGAAGACTGACTGGAAGACTGATTTAAATTATCTCAGATGGAGCCCTTTCTGGGTAGCAGTTAGTGGGTTTCCAAGAGAAATGGTAACGGCAAAAGTTGCTTATAAATTGGGTATGGATTTATCACACACGTCAGTAGTGCAGATAAGGGAATTATCAGAAACAGGTATGAAATTTTTTCGTTTTAGAATTATGGTAGACACGGAACAACCGCTCAGAAGATTTATCCGTCTAGCATCTACTTCGGCTGGTAGTGAAATATACACGGGATTGATACAATATGAGAAGCTTCCCTTCATGTGCTTCTACTGTGGCCACTTAGATCATACCATATCAAATTGTCCAGAGATGAAACAAGAAATTCCAGCAGACAAATTAGAATCACTGCCTTACGACAAATGGCTAAGAATGGAGAGTAAGTCACTGCTTATTGAAGAAATTAACCCTAATTACATGGAAGCGGAGGCTGCACCGCTTTTGTTGGAGCAACCACCGGAGGGCAATGGTGGCGGAATGACGGAGACAACAGTAACGGCAAAGAACGGCGGACAGATGACGGAAACAACAGTAACGTATAATTCAAATTTGGAGCAGGCGGATTTTCAGGCCAATCACATTAATGACCTGAATTGCATGGCAGAAACGGACAATTCAAAACCTACGGAAATTAAGGAGGCACAAATGAAGGCATTAGTGGAGATTCCAATCATGCAGCCAGAGAATATGTCTTACCATAATCATTTGGCAATAATTACTCATGCAATAAACAATTCCATTCAAATGGATCCCACTATAGCAGCAACAAAAAAAGGAAAGTGGAGACGAATGAAGTCAAAAACATCTGAGGTCCAAGGATCAGTTGTATTGCCATCAAACACCTGCAATACATCTACCAATAAAGGCAAACGGAAGATATGCAATGAAGATGAACTCCATGAAAATAAAAAAGAAAAGTTGCCAGGCGACTACTGTAAGGCGGTGGCTGCGGCGCAGCCCCGCCAAGAGCAATGAGTGTACTATGCTGGAACTGTCGGGGATTGGGTCGCTCTCCGACAGTTAAACCACTAGGTGGTCTACTTAGGGCCACTAGACCCAGCTTGGTTTTTCACTCTGAAACCAAGTCTGTAAATAAGAGATTGGAAATGATAAGAGTTAGATTTGGATTTAACGGAGGTTTTTTTGTGGAAAGACAAGGTTTATCTGGTGGACTTGCTCTATTATGGGACTCCTCTATTGATGTGACTATTTTGTCGTTCTCTATGGGGCACATAGATAGTATTATTACGTCAAGCACTGGAGGAAAATGGAGGTTTACAGGAATCTATGGAAACCCATACGATGATCAAAGAAGACACTCATGGACATTGCTTAGGCGTCTTCATGCTGTCAATAACTATCCATGGCTTTGTGGGGGCGACTTTAATGAGACACTATCAAGCGAGGAGAAAAGAGGAGGAGGACCTTCAAATAATAACCACATGCAAGCATTCCAAAGCTGTCTAGATGACTGCAACCTTAAAGATGTTGGATATCATGGCTATCCTTTTACATAGTGTAACAAACAAGAAGGCAACTATATTGAAAAAAGGTTGGATCGCATGGTGGCATCGTCATCTTGGCTCGGCTTATTCCCAAAGCATCGTATGGAGCATATTTTAGCATCTCATTCGGATCACCTTGCACTTCTCATGAGGCTAGAATATGTTGAACAACCCAAGCAGATACAAAACGGCATAAGGAGATTTGAACCATATTGGCTCAAGGATGTAGAATGCTACGACATCATTGAAAATGCATGGAACCCCCCAATCACTGCACAAGGACTTCTAAATTCAATCAATACCTTACAGCATTCCTTACATCAATGGAGTAGAAGCAAATATGGCAACTTATCGAAGAGGATTAAACATCTAAGGCAGAAAATTGAAGATGCAAAAACGCCCAACACGCTTTCAGCTAAAGAAATATGCAAGATGCAATCTGACCTAGCTCGCCTAGAAGAATTAGAAGAATCATACTGGAGGCAACGTTCGCGTGCAGAATGGCTTGAGGATGGTGATCAAAACACTAAATACTTTCATCACAAAGCTAATGCAAGAAAGTCAAAGAACGAAATCCATTATCTGCTGAAATCGAATGGCGACAAATTGGAGGACATAGCTGAGATCAAAGATGAAATACGCACCCACTTCAACAACATGTTCACAATTGAACCGATGCTATCTCAAATCCCTAATGAAATTCAATTTCTTAAGATCACAGCCGAGGATAGAGAGCTCCTAATGCTGCCCTATACAGCGGAGGAAGTTACAACAGCTGTCAAACAACTCCCAGGTACAAAAGCACCAGGGCCTGATGGTATGCACTCAATATTTATTTCTAAAGCATGGAAGACGGTTGGAAAAGATATCACTGAATTTGTATTGTCCTTCCTAAATGGATACTCTAGCATTGAGGAAATAAACAGTACTTACATTTGCCTTATTCCTAAAATAAAAGAACCAAAGATGGTGACGGATTTTAGACCTATAAGCTTATGTAACTCTGTCTACAAAATTATCTCAAAAGTGTTGGCTAACCGTTTGAAGCGAGTTTTGGGTGCAGTAATTGATGAAGCACAAAGTGCCTTCGTACCCGGCAGGCTAATCACTGACAATGCAATGATTGCGATGGAAGCGTTTCATACAATGCAAACCCAACAACGAAATGAAGCTGGATATGTCGGGCTTAAGCTTGATCTATCAAAAGCTTTTGATAGAGTTGAATGGAATTATTTAAGAACTATCATGGAAAAGATGCACTTTCCAAACTGCTTCATCCAACGGATCATGGCTTGTATTACCACAACATCCCTTGCTGTGATTGTAAACGGCTCGCCTACTTCATCCTTCAAACCAACAAGGGGCATCCGCCAAGGAGATCCATTATCTCCCTTCCTTTTCCTGCTATGTGCGGAAGGGCTCTCATCACTTATTCGCAACGAAGATTCCAAAGGTGAATGGAAGGGAATCCATTTTGGAAGGACAGGACCGAATGTAACGCACCTACTATTTGCAGATGACTCTCTTCTCTTCTTTGAGGCGAACATATACACGGTGCAAAAAGTTCGACAGACCCTAGAACTTTACTGCAAAATATCTGGGCAATCTATTAACCTCAACAAGTCAAGCTCATATTTTTCAAAAAGAGTGGATGATTTAACCAGACATCAAATTATTTCAACGCTCAATGTTCAAATGGGAGATCACAACGGAAAATACTTGGGTCTACCCTTTATGATAGGAAGAACAAAAAAGCAAGTTTTTAACTTCTTGGAGGACCGTGTTCGGAAAAAAATATCTGGGTGGAAGGAACAATTCTTATCAGCAGCAGGAAAAGAGGTGTTGATTAAATCTGTAATACAAGCAATCCCGACATATGCAATGCAGTGCTTCTTAATACCCGCGTCAATTTGCGATCGCATCTCATCACTAATAAGAACATTCTGGTGGAGCACTAAAGGTCTTGGAAAATCCATATGTTGGAGATCATGGGAGCAACTATGCAAACCAAAGTGCGATGGGGGGCTAGGATTTCGAGATTTGAGAGTGTTCAATCTCTCCATGCTAGCAAAGCAAGGATGGCGAGTGATCCAAATGCCTGAGTCATTGATATCTAGAGTATTATGTGCTAAGTATTTCCCATTCACCTCCTTTATGACGGCATCAAAACCATCAAGGTCATCGTTCTTGTGGAGCAGCTTGCTTGCAGGCAGGGAAGTATTAGAGACCGGACTACGAAAACGAGGATGGTCAAACAATTCATATTTGGGATGATCCATGGATTCCTCGTGGAAGTACCTTTAAACCGATCCCCACAAACAGGAATATGCTTCCACACGGCAAGGTAAGTGATCTCATTAAACCTATAGAATGTCAATGGAATGAAGAGCTACTGCACACACTATTTATGCCGCACGAGGTTGATGCTATCACATCCATACCAATTTCACAACAAAACTCAGTGGATAAAATAATCTGGCATTTCACAAAAAATGGTCAATTCTCTGTTAAATCTGGATACAAAGCAGCAATGGAAGCAAAATTGCGCACTGATGGACAATTAGGTCCAGCTGATCTCATGCCCAGAAGAAAATTTTGGAACAATGTGTGGAAATTACAAACTATTCCTAAAGTCCGGATCTTTTTATGGCGCATGCTTAATGGAGCCTTGGCGGTGATATCAAACCTATCATGCAGAATGCAAAACATCTCTCCCAAATGCCCTATCTGTCTAACGCAGAATGAAGATGAGGAACATTGCTTGATAAGGTGCGGATGGACGTCAAATATATGGAAGGATTTCTGCCCATTGCCGTGGCACATCAGAGGCTGTAAGTTGCAAGATATTCTTCAATGGTTTTTACTGAATTCACAAGAAAATGAGCAGATATTATTCGCCATACTACTTTGGTTGACTTGGAAAGAAAGATGTGTGGCCACTTTCAACGACAATAATAATGTCCCATCATCGGTGAATGTAATCAAACAAGCGAGGCTATGGATGGAAGTTCTCGTAAAAGCGAACCCTCAAGTGCCGAAGGATTCGTGGCAGCATCAGTTAAGTGCAAACACATGGGCTCTTCCACCAGCAGATATTGTATCTATCAATGTCGATGCAGCTTTTGGAGATGGAGGGACAACATCGGCAGGTATCATCGCAAGATCTTCGGATGGATGTATCTTATGGGCAGAATCAAGAATATTGCCGCGTCATTTAGATGTACTACAAGGAGAATTGGAGGCAATTTCTTGCGGACTGCAACTTGCGAGAAGAAAAGGTTACCATAACATTATCCTTTGGTCCGACTGCTTGGCAGCAACGAATACACTAAAGAGCAACGAAGATGACTTGCATCCATTGTACTCAATAATCACATCATGTCTACATAACATTCACATGTTTGATAGTTGTACTGTCTCCTTTACTAGAAGGGAAAGTAATATGCCTGCACATTATCTAGCGAAACTCGGTTTACAATGTTCCCAACATACGATCTGGGGTCTCAACCCACCACCTATTGTATTTGATGCTGCGTTAGCAGATTTAAGGAATGAATAAACGTCTGTTTACTCTCCAAAAAAAAAAAAAAAAAAAAAAATTTGCCTGCCCGATCAAAGCATAGACTTAAATCTTCCTACCATCATATTGAAATCTGAGATTTGATCTAAACCATAATTAATGTACGCCGTTATCGGGCTGAAAGTCAATGTACGCTGTGAGCGGACATATACAATGATGTCTTCACTGTATATGCCGGCCACAGCTAAAAGTCAAAAGCTGCAAATGCAAAGATTCTCTTTCTTTCAGAGAAGGCCTGGGCAGACAAGTTAATTACTCCACAAAGTTCAAAAGCAAAAGCTAGTAACAAGAATACCACATTAAACAAACCCAATTTAAAAAATCAAACGCATAATAAATACGGAATATACGAGGGATATACAGTAATTCAAAACGTAATTCAACTACAAATTCACCCAAAACAAGTAAAGAAAGAGAGACAGGAGTAAAAATAGGAAACCTACGGCAAGAATGACGAAAGTGAAGACGCCGATAGTAACAAGAAAAACCACTTGATCATGATTGCAGCAGTTCTGGAGCTCCCAATTGGGATCCATTGTCTCCGACAGGGTCCTCCTTCTCCTCCCTGAGTGCCGGCGCAAAAGCTAGCGGAAGCAAAACGAGTTGAATTGCTTCCGACAAGAAAGTCTACGCTTTCTTGTGAATTTGCCCTGAAAGTGCCAGGTAGAATTGGGCAATTGCGCGTTGCGAGTAGGTGAGAGCCGTTGGTCCGGGTGACGAAGAAGGAGATGAAAGGGAGGCGACTTTGGAATTTGATTGGACGACCAAATCTATTTTTCAATTGGGTATACACGGATGTTGCGGTTATGTTTTAAATGTTTTCGTTTGGATCATATTATTAGAGACTATCGATAGTACTGAATATGATTGTTGTTGTTGTTTGGATCATATTATTAAGTTATCTAATTTAGTAAGTTTGATGTCGTAAATTATTCCATCAATCAATCATATTCACCATATCTCATCGCCATCAAAAAGGAGTCTGGGAATGAGCGGCAGACAAACAATAACTTTATCCCAAGGGATATAGTTTGAGACCCGGCCCTATGTATACCTGCATAAATGACTCAATAATAGGGATATGATGTGCTAGCGTGTTAGTGAGAGAGTTTGCTTCCAGTGAGACCTCTGGTTCTATATATACCTGCATAAAGGACACAATAATAGGGATATGATGTGCTAAGCGTGTTAGTGAGAGAATTTAGTAAATACAAATAGGAAGTTTCTGATATTAAAATATTCATAAATATGTATGTGCACATATAATGCAAAACAATGATAAAAACAAAAACAAAATATTTAGGATGGTACTTATTTGGATTTCTGTAATGACTTTTCATTTAAGGTAATTGATTTTCTACCAGTACATATAGAAAAGGATGTTGCAGTTATTCTTTCTTTACATGTTTTTGTTTGGATTATATTCATTTCAAATTATATCATTTAATAAGTTTGATATGTAAGGTTACTAATATAAATACTATAACATATTTATTATGGTACGTGTTTGAGTCTTTATAATGTGTTTTCACTGTAAATAAATTGAGTTTTGCGAATTGCTTTGTGCAAATGATATACTATTACATGATGAAAACGTTCAAAGTTAAAAAAAAGATACTAAGTTAAAATTTTGAATGATGTGTGTTGATGTAAAACATGCACAAACGTGTGATTTAGTAGAAATATGATAAATCGCATTGCATGGATACATTAAATAACACTTTTTTTCATATTTATCCTTAATAACTAGATGGATATTTAACTGCACAATCTTTCCGCATACGACATAAAACATATACTTTTTCTCTCTTATACGTAATTTTGATATTTATGTATAATTTATCAAAATAGTAGTTGGACGAATTCTTATATACCATAATCATGGTATCAGATGGACTGAGAATTAGACTGTAGTTGTAAAAATTGTATGTTGAGCTATACCGTAATTATGGTTAACAAGTAGATAAGAAGTTAAATCGTCCACCGTAAGTATGGCGAATTATGTTTATCGTAATAATGGTAGCAAAGTCACTAGTGACTAGATATATAAGTCAACTGTAATTATAGTATACACATAAAGTATACATTATCTGTAATTATGGTATTTGTAAGCTATATTATTATTATGTATATCCTAAGATGTTATATATTGCACTTTACATCTTTAATCCTCGTGATCAGAACCCCACAGATCTTAAATTAATTAGGGTCGTTAACAAAAATCATTAATGAAAGGCTGCAGATAATACTCCTAATGTTGTAAAGTGTCAATTTAGACACGTTAGCAGATGATGGCATGTGCTCTTTTTTCCTCCTTTTCTTTATGGGTATACTTTATGTATTTAAAAGATTATCAAAGTAGTAACAAAATATAAACACAAAAAGCCATACCCAAGGCCCTGGGACCTCCCATTGCCCTTGCCCTATAGAATCTTGTATGAAGGATGAAAATACAGATACTCAGTAGTCTTTTAGGTTGGTAAGATATGGTCAAAACTCATATAAGATGTATAATGCAAATTGGGTCAGCAACCCTTTATTCGTAATTGGGTCGGATACAATGACATAACTATTATTGGCACTGACATCAGTAATACACCTACGCTGTGCGTGTCTCAGATCGAACATGTGACATTCTAAATATAATTTCTAGATTCGAATACCAGCTGAGCTATGGCGTAGAAGTAATTATTAACAAAATCTCATGGAGTGGATTTGAGGGTGAAGTACACTGTAGACATTGAAGACTGTCGTCCATCATTTGCACCTAATAGACAGGTACATCAATTATCAGCTCATAATGGGTCAACTAGTCAAAATCAGATAATATTATTAATGTCTATTTGATCAAAGTAAGTTAGATCTTTATGTGTAGTAAACTAAGTAGATTAAAAAGTTGGTTGAACGTGCCCTACTGTGTGTGGTCGTCACCGCTGCCAATCTTGCCGGATTTGGCCGCCGTCAGCCCGTGATACAACCCGCATGGACTCAAATCCATCGGAACTGAACCCTGAGGAAGCTGATTTGTTGCGTAGGAGTACAAAGAAGATGAAAAGGCACTTATTGGAGGAACCCGGGTCCCCAGGTGGACAATCGGAAATGGCTTCCGATGGTTGGGCCGATCTATTCCGTCAGAAAGAGGTATTTGCTGGGGTTTATACCGGAGAGGAGGAAGATGATGGTACGCTTGATGAAATGCTTGAGCAATATGATGATGCGGTTATGACTGGTGCAGATGACATTGATGTCAGACAAATGTCGTTGGACATTCCGATTGAGGAGTGCAGAGAGCTATGGAGGCCCTGGAAGCGCGCTCTTATTGTGACGGTGTTAGGGAAACAGGTATCCTTCCGGATTCTAGAAAAACGATTACATGATCTTTGGGGTTTGGGGGGTAGGATTGAAATTGTTGACCTACCTGAGGGGTACTATGTTGTTAGATTTTTCTCACGTAGTCAGTATATACATGCCTTAGAAGAGGGCCCGTGGATGGTTCAGGGATGCTACATCGCGGTCATGAAATGGAGATCATTCTTTTCGGCCTCTCGTACCTCGGTGACTAATACTTTGGTTTGGATACGTATCCCCGACCTCCCGTTAGAATTCTTCAAGGAGGAGATGCTCCTGCGGGTTGGAGGGCTTTTGGGGAAACCAATCAAGGTCGACCATACCATTGACCTTGTTGGAAGAGGGAAGTATGCTAGAATTTGTATTGAAGTTGATCTACGAAAAACTCTTGCATCGCGTATTAAAGTCAATGGTAGAATATTTCCTATTGAGTATGAAGGTCTCCCCCAAATTTGTTTTAAGTGTGGCTTGTATGGGCATGTGGCTGACGTTTGTGGGCAGGGGGATGATAGCTCAGGAGGCAAAGATGCCTCGGCCACTAAACTGCCTGGGGTCGAGTCTTCGGCGCCCTTTGGGCCATGGATGATCGCCACCAACAATAGACACAGACGTGTCCAAGCGACGTATGAGCCAACTGAAGTTGGTCGACAGTATGCCCCATTGGCTAAGAGTAAGACTGATGTGGGTGAGAATAGATTTGATGCTCTTGGTGACTCGGATGATGCTTCTGATGTGGTGGCTGAGGCTGATGGACTGCAGGCCGAGCTTAGGAACATTACTGACAATGGCCCCCCAGTGACATTCCAAACAGTGGGGAAAGGGAGAAATGTTGAGAAAGGACCAAGGAAAAAGAAAGGGATGATGATGAAACCAACAAGTAAAGTGAAGGTACCTTCGATGCAGCAGAAACCATGGGAGGTACATACTCTTGGGGATCATTTTATGGAGGATGAGGCTGGGAGGATGTGCTCTAGAGGGGGGATGAGTCGCGGTCGAGGCTTTAGTAGCCGTGGTAGGGGGGATCTTCTGGACCTAGATTCCTCAGAGACATTACAAACGCAGTCCAACGTCCTTCTAGAAGTGTATCTTTCGATATGTCTACAGTGGATGATTGGCCGCGACTGGAGAGTAGCACCAAACGACTGTCTAGACTGGAATTGACGGAATCACTTAAACAACACCCACCCGACCCTTCGGATGTGGAAATGAGTGCTCTTAACACACAGGCCTTCAAGGCTAAGCCTAATGTGGCTGTGGAAGACAATAAGATGGATGATATGAATGCCTACCATTCGGAGGGTATGAATGACGACCCTCCCACCATCTCTTAATTTGTTATTAATGAAGGTCATGGCATGGAATTGCCGAGGGGCAGCCTCACCCAACTTTCGACATGGTTTGCGGGCTTTAATTAGAGATAATAGACCAGAGTTTCTTTTTCTGTGTGAGACTAGAATGCAAAGTTGTGATGCGGCCTGGATCCTTAATCAGTGTGGCATTTCGCAGTTTATCGCTGTTGAGGCCTGTGGTTTCGCCGGAGGTTTATGGTCCCTTTGGGATGACGAGTCTGTGCGAGCTAATGTGGTTGGGGTTACGACCCAAATGATTAATATTCGGATTGATGGGCCGGAATGTAGTTGGCTTCTTTCGGTGGTTTATGCATCTCCCGTTATTTCAATCCGGGACACTTTTTGTCAGTATGTTGAGGATATGCACCGCATTATGAAGATCCCCTGGTGTTTGATTGGCGAATTCAATCAAACCACTAACCAGGAGGATAAGTTGGGCGGACGACCGCTGCGTGGGTATGCGGTTAATCGGATGCGGATGATGTTTGATAAATGTGATTTGGTGGAAGTGTCGTTCACGGGTCCGAAAGACACTTGGTCCAACTGCCAGTTTGGTCAAGCTAGAATCCAACAAAGGCTCGATCAGTGCTGGTCCAATAGTAAATGGCAGAGCATCTTCCCACGTGCCTTGGTACGGCACTTACCTCGTGTCCACTCGGACCACGTCCCACTAGTGCTTATACTTGACACCCCCCCTGTGTGGTCCGAAAGTAATTCCTCCCTTTCGGTTTCAATATATTTGGCTGCGCCATCATGACTTTAAAGAGTTCGTGAAACATTCTTGGGTGGAGGTTCCCGGCAATATGATTGCGACACTTATGAACTTCACGGCTCGTGTTGAGTGTTGGCGGAGCGTTAATTTTGATAACTTCACTTCACGTAAGAGACGCTATATCGCGAGATTGAGCGGCATTCAAAAGGCGTTGACGGTCCGCCCTTCCCGATTTTTATCGAAGCTTGAGGATTCTCTGATCCATGAGTTCCATTCCTTGTCGGCGACGGAGGAGCAACATTGGAAGGCTAAGGCCAAATTAGACTGGCTTGGGGAGGGTGAGCAGAATACGCACTTCTTCCATAAGGTGGTGTCGGGTCGAAGGAAGAAATGGTTTATCGCTGCCCTTAAGTGCGGGTCAGAGGAATGGGTTGAGGACCACGTGAGACTCAAAGGCATGGTGAGATCTTTTTTCCAACATCTTTTCTGCGATTCTGTGATTACTGATCGCCCGATGCAGATGTTGGATTTTCCGGCCCTTTCTCACTCGGATCGCAACATGTGTAATCGCCCGATTTCTCCAAAGGAAATTGAGTCTGCGTTGTTTCAAATGGGGCCGGACAAGACGCCCGGTCCGGATGGTTTCACACCGGGCTTCTTCCAACACAACTGGGAGGTTTGCAAGACTTCTATCGTTAACTTTGTTATGGAGGCTTTCAGATTGAGGTGTTTCCCTGCTTCCATGAACGAAACTCTCCTTGTGTTGATTCCGAAAATCACACATCCTGAGGACATTAGCCAGTTTCGGCCCATTGCCTTGTCTAATGTGCTGACGAAATTAATATCCAAGATCTTGGCTAACCGGCTAAAACTCGTTATTCCGAAGTTGATCTCCCCAGAGCAATCGGCCTTCACTCCTAGAAGAAACACTTCTGAGAACATCATCATCGCGCAGGAAGTGTTGCATACTATTCGAAATAAAAAGGGGAAGAAGGGATCTATGGTTGTCAAGATTGACCTTGAAAAGACATATGATCGCGTCGACTGACAGTTTTTAGAAAGGGTCCTTGGTGCTGCTGGTTTTTCCCCAGAGATTGTCACACTAATCATGTTCACGGTGAGATCCGCCTCTCTTTCTATTATTTGGAATGGGGAACGGCTTTCGGGTTTTCAGCCAACATATGGTATCAGACAGGGGGACCCCCTAGCACCTTATATGTTCCTGTTGTGTATGGATGTTCTAAGCAGGGAAATTCATAAAGCCATTCAAAGACAGTGCTGGATTCCTATCCCGACTTCTCGTGGGGGTCCTAAAGTTTCTCACATCTTCTTCGCTGACGATCTTATCCTGTTTAGGGAAGCGACTGAGAAGCAAGCGTGGGTCATGGAGAACACTTTATCTGCTTTCTGTGCGGTCTCAGGACAGGTTATTAGCTTCAGAAAATCCCAACTTTTTGTATCTAAGAATACGGCAGCTGATGTGATTGAGGCGCTTAATAGAACTTTAAAGATGAAGGTCACGAAGGATTTGGGAAGCTATTTGGGGATGCCCATTCTACATAGCAGGGTGACCACTAATACATATGGATTTTTGGTGGAGAAAGTGAGGGGTAAGCTGGCTAAGTGGAAGGCCCGCATGCTATCGCAAGCGTCAAGGATGTTACTGATTAAATCGGTCATGTCTGCACTCCCATCCTATGCAATGCAGACGACTAAAATTCCTACGGATACTTTGAAGGAAATGGAGCGCATTATCCGTAGTTTTTTCTGGAATGAGTTTGAGGGCACGCGCCATTTGCATTTTGTGCCTTGGAATACCATTTGCAAACCGAAATAGGCAGGCGGCCTTGGGATAAAACGGCTGGAGGCGATGAACTTGGCATTACTCATGAAACTCGGTTGGGCGTTAATCACTGAGGAACCCTCCCTTTGGGCAAAAATACTGCGTGCAAAATATGGGTCTCTCTTTGCCGAGGTTAATAAACAAAATGTTTCGTTTGTGTGGCATAGCCTACGGAAATATGTTCCGTTTCTTACTTTGGGAGTTCATGTTGTGACGATACAAGGAGATGCCCCAAAGCATTGGTGGCTTCCTAATGCTTCCGGGAAATTTACAGTTTCCAGTACATATAATTTGGTGACTGCGGCTTCGGAGGACAGAGCTGTACAAGCATGGCATCGGATCTGGAAACTCAGAGGATCAGAGAGACTAAACCTATTTCTGTGGCGGCTTAGACATGAGGTCCTCCCGACATTTGCGTTTCTGCGGAGAAGAGGGCTTGTTCAGGGCAATAGATACGCGGTGTGCAACTCTCGTGTCGGGGGTATGCTCCATGAGATTAGGGATTGTTGGTGGTCAAGGGAGGTTTGGCGCAGGCTGTTGCGGCGGGTAAGATGGAAAGAGTTTTTTGACTGTACATCGGCCATGAGGTGGGTTGATATGAATCTTGATCCCCAGGTGGGGCATATTGTTGGCTATTCTTGGTAGAATTATATATTTAGAGAGGCGGCTTGTGGTATTTGGAGGAGTTGGAATGAGGTAACACATTGCCATGGTCGGGAGAGGATGCCACCTGGTCTTTTTGCGACTATCATTTTGAAGCAAGCGAGATTAACCTTAGTTGCTACTGGGTCCGATGATGTTGCTTTAATGTAAATCTTATATTTTGCTAGTTGTAGACAGTCTGTCTTTGTAAATTTGATTTCTGATATCAATATATTCGATCCTTTTGGGGAAAAAAAGTAAGTTAGATCTTTCGTCAGGTGTATAATGAATGTAAAATAAGTCTTTTTTAGCCATGAGGGTCCCGACCGTTTCAGTCTTAAAGAATATTATGGAGGATGCAAATCATGAGCCAACAGACTCTTAGATTGGTTGAAGACTTACACAGTGACCTACACAAGGTGCCCCCCGCAAACACCGTTTCAGTCTTAAGGAACATTGTGGATGATGCAAATTAGGAGCCAACAGCCTCTTAGGTTGGGTGAGGACTTACGCAGTGACCCACACAAGGTGTCTCCCGGCAAACCAGGCCTTCGGCCCAGCAGCAGTGTAACACCCACACTGTGTGTGTCTCTGGAATCGAACTCTTGACTTTTTGAAACAAATTTCAACCCGAGTACCAACTGAGCTATGCCATGAGGCATGTAAAATACTATGAATACAAGTGTTATATGACATTCATTATCTAAATATTATATTTTCACATGATAAAACATCAAAATTGTGGAAACCTAAGTTCTTAAGTCACGCTATCATTAAATAAGTATCAACTCCCCCTAGTTTGTCTTATAAAAAAAATAGTCCCCCTAGTTTAATTTAGCAGTAACGAAATTTAAGCTCTAATCCAACAAAAGCCTACAGTATAATGATAACACTACAGTGAACACTGATATTAAATTATCTTGAGTCTATAATATAACTATACTTCATATCATAATCATGCATTTCTAAATCCTAGATTAATCTAGATGATGTGAACCAAAACAACTCCCAATAGATATAGAACCATTTTGAAGTAAATATATAATTGCATAACTTAGTATATTACACGTTAGATGACGGGCTTAGAGCAACTGATAAGATTGTTGCTTTGTGATCTTGAAGTCATAGCCGCAGAACAACCTATTACACAAAGTACAGGATACGGCTGCGTACATCAGATCACAAAATGATCCAGTTCTTTTTCAAACCATGTACAAACGCATAAGCATAATGCACCGGAAATGCCTTTTTATTAGATTACACGTTACATCAACATTAATTTAACATTATATGACGAGAAAATTTTATCCATTTCTAAGGGCATTTTGCAGTCCAAGATTCTTCACCAACGTGCCGGCAGAAACCAACTTTCATCTTCCCACGTCCCACAAACCTTCCGCTATTATTTTAAATGCTTTCCAATCCAGTGTGGGTATAGGATCCCCTCACCGCAAAGAGAGTGCGGTGACGTGTGGCCGTGTGGCACGTGGCAGCAAGGGAGGTGGTGAGGCTAGATGCGTCTAGCCTCACCACCCTCTTGTTGCCACGTGTCGCGCGGTTATAGAGTGATGAGAAAAGTGGGGTTAGGAGATCCCAACCTTCCAGTGTGACCCTTGCAAGTTTGTGTTTATTAAAAAGGCAATTATATAACTAAAAAAAGGCAATTATATAGTTTCGCATAGATTTATTTAATGGTTTATCTTTTATGTTTGGAAATTATTATACAAGTTTCTCAAATATTGTGTAAGTTTTTGACTTATCGTATAAGTTTGATACTTATTTTAAGTAGGGTTCTCAATTATCGAATAAGTTATTCAAATAATTATCATGTAAACACTACTGCAGATATTTATTCAAATATGGTAGCATTAGTTAATCAAATACTATCATCACGTAAACAAAAACCATATTGATTGTTGCATCCCTCCATCTGGAGGGACGGAAGACTTCCTCTTGTTTTTATTATTTTCTTTTGGTGATATATGTTGCTATAACACATGCACTCACGTACTGTAGACATATCGATATAATACATAACAAATGCATAAGTAATTCATTATAAAATACACAGACGAATCAATTATTACATCAAGTATGAATGACAAACAGAAATGCTCTCAAAGCATAGTTCAGTTGGTTCTAAGATGCAAATTACACACGAAAAATACATGTTCGATACAAACAGAAATGCTCTCAAAGCATAGTTCAGTTGGTTCTAAGATGCAAATTACACACGAAAAATACATGTTCGATTTCTAACAACCGTAATGTGTGATTTTGGCCTTTACCATCACTACCCAATCAAGCTTGGATATAGATCCTCTATAAACACCATTTCTACTTCCTATTGCAATTTTTAGTATTTGATTTACGTCATCTATAAAATAAGACTCGGTTTACACCCACAACAAACCATAGTAACAATAAGATGTTTCAAGTCTTTAGTGCATACTTCAGTTGGTACGCAAGTGAAGAAATTGCTCCAGAAATGTGCAGGTTTGAACTAGGGCGCGCGCAACGTGGAAACAATAATGCTCTTTGAGCCTGAAGGTCAAAGGCCTGAATCTGATCCAATTAGATATTGTATTACAAATCCGGTTTATAGTAGGTTATTTATATAGATTGTATGAAAATGTCTTAATAAACTAGGATACTACTAAGGTGGCATTTGTTTCACACTTGGGTATCGCAATCCAAATCGGAATGAGTATGACAGGATATGGTTTTGGAGGATATGAGTTTGGGCCTAAAAGTGATAGTTGTTTGGTATTGAAGTGGGAATGAGTATGATAGACATTGATGGTGTTTGGAACGTATCGAAATTGAAATGGGTATCGAATGTGGACGGTCGAAAAAATGGCCAGAAAAATTTGACCGGCCAGAATAGTGACCGGCCGGTGGCGTCGGGCCGACGGCGGTGGTTGGCGGCGTTGGTCGGCGTTGACCAGCCATACCCCTCATTCCTCCTCATTCCCCCATATTGACAGACAAATGGGCTAGTATATCAAAAAACGATATCCATTATCAAATACTTGTATATCAATTTGAAACACATGCCCTCCATTTCCTCCCACAAACAACTTCCAAACCCATTCCCTTATTCCTAACTCTCCAACCAAACACTACCTAACTTCACGATTTATATCATCCATGATGTTTTATAGGGTTAAAGACTCCCAAAGCCGGTCTTTCAAGATTTTTAATCTTAAAACCTAAGCTATAGCCACTTGAGTGGCGCGTAGGTAAACTCTTATGCCGACAAACGTCCTCGTCAAGACGTCAATCCTACAATTTATTCTCATGCTTCTTATTGCAGACTTCCCAATTTCCATTGTCATCCCTTTCACCAGGAGAGTTTCTTCAATCCTCAAACAAACAAACAAAAAATATAAATACTATTTCACCCCTGATTGTCTCGTCATTTCCTTCACTCTAAATCCTTGATTTTGAACATCTCTTTCATAATCCTCACCTGGAGAAAACAATGGCTATCGATTTATGTTCTGATAGTTCTGGTACGGGGATAAGTCCTCGTATTTCTTTCTCTCACGACCTTTCTCAAACAGATGGCGTGCCAATTGAAAAGTACGGCCGGACAAGTTCATCTTCAACTGTTGATTTCGATTTCTGCGTTTTCCGTGAAAGTTTTGATCAGGAATCATCCGCCGATGAGCTTTTCTCTGATGGGAAGATTCTTCCTATTGAAATCAAGAGAAAATTAGGTGCTCCGAAGAAAACAGAGCCTATAGCAGTATCTGATTCGCTGCTGCCTTCTCCAGATGTTAATGAAAGCTCTAGTGAGAATAAAATGGAGGTTACGGAACCACATATTCAAAAATATAATTCCAAATCATTTTGGGGATTTAAGAGAAGCTCCAGTTTGAACTGTGGAAGCGGTTATGCTAGGACGTTATGCCCTATTCCACCTCTATCGAGGAGCAATTCAACTGGTTCTCCGTCAAACGGGAAGAAACCACCGGCTTTCGTGAAGGATAATTTCTCCAGGTTGCAGAAATCTCCGGCGACGGCTTCGAATAAGCAGTCGCAGCAAACGGCGTCCTCCTCCGTTCATCAGAAACCGCCTTTGAGGAAAAGCTATGGTCCTTACGGCGGCGGCGGCGGCAACGGCGTTAAATTTAATCCTGTTATACATGTTCCTATGCCTCTTCTCTCTGGTTTAAGTTCCATTTTCTCTTCCCCGAGGGATAAGAACAAGGGAAGGTAATTGTTGACTCAAGACTTACTTTACTTGGAATCTTGATAGATATTCGGCGTAATTCATTTGGTATCCGATAACTGTTAGTATCTTCGTAACAACAACATCATTACTTATTGTCTTAGTCACTTCCGTCTATGCTGTAATATAAGAGTCTGGATGTATCCAACCATACCTATATGTTTCTAACACACATGAAATAAAAAAAAGTAATTGTTTGTATATTATCAAATCAAGCTTTGAAGGGTGTTCTGTTCGGAAATTATAGCATGTCTCTGGATATATAGACACCTATAATGTCGCTTCGAAAGGTTTGTTACCGTTGGAACAAAACGCATCATGTGAATTCTGGATTTATCGCATAGGATTCAGAGTAATCGTGTCTTGTCTCAGAAGAAGTGCTCTCCATTCTTCGATTCATTCCTTGAAGCAACATTTCGTTTTGAGCATTATGTTTGGTCATGGTTTTAGCAACATGTGCGATCATAAGTTATAAGACATAAGATCATGTCATCTTTAGAGGCAAGAATGTCATATTCTGACTCCGATAGTCTGCAATTCCAAAGAATAAGACAGAATATCATGTTATCTTTGGAATCAAAAATGTTATATTCTGACTCCAATAGTCTCTACCACAGTTCCAAAGGATAAGAGAGAAGATCATGTCATCTTTGGATGCTAAAAGGTCATATTCTGACTCCGATGCTTTCTACTATCGCAGTTCCAAAGAGTTTTATAAAAAACGTAAATCAAGTACTCAAAGAAAATCATGTCGTTCTTGGGATTATGTGAGCACATGAAATAAGTGATCATAGCAATTTGGGACCTAAGGATTGACATATAAATCAACCTTACTGTTAGGGATTTTAAGTGTATCATATGTGTGACCGTGTGGTATATTACTAGTGACACATATGAACAAAAGAAATGACAAATTATTTGTAGTCGATTGAAGGGGATGTTTTGTACCGTGTTCAGCTAAATGGATGTTCTGTTTGACATGTATCCTTGAAGAATTTGAGAATTTAGATAGGAAAATTTCCTGCTGGGCCGTTTGAATTAATGTCAATTGCCATAATTTGATATTGTTGGGATATACTGCGTTGTTTTTTTAAATATGAGAATAATTAGGAGGTTGGGGGGAGAGGCGAAGACTGGGAACGTTAGCTGTTGGTAATGAGGGTACCCCATTATGCTTTTGGGGTTTGCATGCTGGCACATGCAGTATTGTACATAATGTGTTTCTTTGTTCATTTGTATCTCTTCCCTTTCATATTTGTGAGGCTACAATCATAGACCGTGACGTTAAACTTTGCTTTTGAATGATTGATGTACTTTTTTTTGTTAATAAGTTGCTTATCTAATTTTGCATTTCCTTTTCGATTGTTGGGTTTAGGGACAATAATTGATCATCAGAATGGTACTAAAAACAATTTGTGATTAGACAATAGTTTACCTTTCACAGGTATTCATTGTTCGAAGGGCAAATATTTTCTTCTACAATTAATTTAGGGGATGCTTTACTCACTTTAGGTCAGTCATCTATGCAATATATAATGTTTGTATAACAACAACAATCATACCTAGTATATCCTAACAACTAGAACCTAGAGAAAAGAAACAAAACAAAACAAAAGAACAAAAAAAGAAACTTAAATTACAAAATGAGTTCCGTGAAGCATGTTATTCACAGACCATATTGTGTTAGTGGATAAGACTAGTAAAGGAGTCGATGCTAATGTGGGCTGTTAGCGGGAGACAATAGAGGAGAAAGGTTTCAAACTGAGTCAAAAGAAGACAAAGTATAAAAAATTAATTTTAGCAACAAAAGAATGACCTTGCAATCTTGTGTGAAACTTAAATACCAAGTGATTCACATGAGTGAGAGCTTTAGATATTTGGGATCCATACTACAGAAAGATGGAGAAATTGACAAGGAGGTAAATTACATGGTACACGCGGGTGGTTAAAGTAGAGAACTACGTCTGATCTTCTTTGTGACTAAAAAGTACCTTTAGAGCTTAAAGAAAAGTTTTACGAGACGACAGTAAGACCCACACTGTTATATGTGTCTAAATATTGAGCAGTCAATTATGAGCATGAACAAAAGATGCAAGTGGCGGAAATGAGAATGTTAATATAGATGTGTTGACATGCAAGAAAGGATAAAATAAGAATTGATCATATAAGGAGAAGAGTTGAGTGTGACTCTTATGTATGAGAAGATAAGGGAGTACGGTTAAGATGGCCGAAGAATGTGCAAAAATGTCTTGCAGATGCATCTGTTAGGCAGTGCAAGACAATGAATAAGATGCATATTAAACATGTAGAGGGAGTCCAAAGAAGATATGGAGAGAGTTAGTGAGAAAGTATGACTTATATGACAAATGGAATGCATATAGTCAGTGATAGAGCACAGTTGAGACAATTGATTGATGTAGCCGAAGTCATATAGAGAGTACAAGACTTAAGTGAGAAGTTTATGTACTTAGGTCAGAATCACAATTGAGATGATTCATATTTTTAAAAGAGACATAGTCTAAAGGCGCATATTACGCATTAGATATTAATATCTCGGTGATAGAATCCCAATTGTTAACTCATTTGTTTTGATAATAACGGTGATTACAAGTATGTAGGGTTTTATACTAGTCAATGACACAACTTAAATTACAAAATTATATGGACAAAAAAAAAATAGCCTCAGGGCATAGTCCAGTTGGTACTCGGGTTGAGATTTGCTCTAAAAGGTTAAGAGTTCGATTCCAGAGACACACAGTGTGAGTGTTCCTCTGCTTCGGCCTAGTTTGTGAGGGAATACCTTGTGTGGGTCACTGCGTAAGATCTCATCTAATATAGGAGGTCGTTGGACTCCTGATTTGCATCCCCCACACATGTTCCTTGGGACGGTGAGAGCCCTCAAGATGAGGGATTTTAACTTATGCTCCAAAAAATAGCCTCGGGGGTCACCCGAACCGCCTCGCATGTGCAAGAGGACCTGGCCTTGTCCCCAAGACATAGTCCAACTGGTTCCGGATAAGAGTTCTCGAAAGAGGGGTCAGGGGGTTCAATTCTTGCCAAAGGCAAGAAAGTCCCTTTACAGCAAGCGTATAGTGTGGGAGCTTCTTGGTCTGTAGGCTTGACTGCAGTGCTGGGGGCTCCTTATGCAGACTACTGTGTATATAACTAAGCTCATACTAGCGAGTCGTTGGATACCTGATTTACATCTCTACACTATCTTTGGAACTGGGTGTGGCAAAGACCCTTACTGGTTGGGGTTCAACCTTGAGGACCTGGCCTCCTGCAATCTTCGGCGAACTCAGACTGCGAGTTAGATCAATAAAATGGACGTGATACTTCTTGGGTATAATAGTTTGTTCGCCTTTTAGTGGATTTAGGAGCAATTTTGCTGCATAATATGTATCCACCTTTTTTCCGTCGTTGTTTTAATGTGAAATCATATTTCTCCTGTGATAATACAGACATACTATGTCGGCAATCTCATTTTTACTTGGTACATATTTTTTTGGATAACAAGCAAGACCTCGAGCTTTTACACCCATATAAAACACGTCGTGTCTGAGTAAAGATATATACTCATTCCGTCTTAATTTATTCAGTATCTGATGAAGCCGGATCTTCACCAAGGATTAGAGATGATCCGAAATCAACGTCGTTAACTCTCCCTAACTTGTAAATCCAAAGAACTTCCTTGATGACCTGCATAGGGAAGCAAAGATCAGAGGTCCCAGGGTTATGACCTCGGGTTAAACCCTCCGACGCTCAAGTCAGTTTGGATCATTCTCACTAAGACAAGTTTATGTTTGAAGAGTTTGAGGCGATCTCACAGTTTGTGTATGGAGATTTCTCTGTATTAGCTCTTGGAGAAGAAAGGTTTCGGAATCCCCCTTTCCGTGCCCCCTCTCTGGCCTTTATCCCTTCCGTTGTTCAAGGTCTCTGCCAATTGATGGGACGGAAACGTGTGTCAAGAGGACTACTTTGTCTGCTGTAAATGTACTGTGTGACAAGACAGACGCCTGCGAATGTGGCTGCGTCAGTGGTTGAACCTATGACACGTAGGGCGGCCAACAATAATGATTCTGTACTTGGTCAAGCGATGCTTGACACCTGGAAAGCACTTGCAGGATTGTATTGGTGGGTCCCAGACGACAGTTGACTTGTCTGAACCTAGCCGAGCTGACGAATCTGAGGTTAAGGTTTGAAGCGAACAAAGTGCTGAGGCCGAGATAGCTTTGAAGCCGAGCAGAGCTTGATTCCTTGTGAAGTTATACTGATTAACTAACACATTGCTGAGCCGTAGTTCCATTAGAGTTCAACTAGGAATATGGCCGAGATGAGCTGCTCTCTGTGGTTTGGTCAAAAGTAGCTAAATCTGCCGAGCCAAGCTGACTAAGAAATATTTGGATTTGCCTTAGTCATTTTAGATGATTTGCCTAGAATGTTGATGATGAAAGCCGAGACTGATATCTTCTGGCCGAGACTGACTAGTCAAGTAGATGAACCTGAACTACGTTGACTGTTTGACTAACTGAAAATTTTTGTCTTATCTGAGCGGATATATTTTGTCTCATCAGTATCTTTTATAAAACTTGTAGCACTCTTCACACACCCCTTAAATCCATGCGTGTACCACTTTTCCCTAAGAAAAAAAAACATAAAAAAATTACATGCATATCTTTATTTGGAGATATAGTGATATACTATTGAAAATTGTGCTGATCTCCTTTGTTCGAGAGAAAACCAAACTTCCAATAGTCAACAATTCTTGGTTTCTGAAACCCTTGTTCGACGGTTCTCTCGAGAACTCACATGTTTGTGCACTAACATAAGCCTCCAATTTCCTTCGACAATTTTGCCTTTTCACATTTTAAACTGTAACTCACGCATAGAATTAATCGAAATATACGTTTCAATTTATGGATCAAACATGAGTCTTGAACTGTATTTAGAACGTTAATATGAGAAGTAAAATTTGTGCTAGGTCCACGTACCGCTTGACACTAACAACAACAATCATATCCAGTATATCTCAACGACATCAAAAGCTATCGTTAGAGTCTGTAAAGGGTGATATGCAGACAAACAATACCTCCATTCTAAGAGATAGAGAGTTTGATTCCAGTGAGGTCTCCGGCTCTATATGTATCTATATAGATAACACAATAATAGGAATATGATGTGTTAGTGTATTAGTGAAAAATTTAGTGTACTGTTGAAAGGAATAATAGGAATTGTGTTAAAAGAAGGTCAAAGTAAATTGGTTTAATTTGTAGCACAAAGGTTGTTTCCCGAAAAAATTGCAGTTATCACCCAAACGTTGGTCACATTTTTCAGTTAACATTTAATCGTTATGAAACCACAGTTGGAATCCAGAACATGGCCAAAATTGACTCAATTAACACCAAAAACCGGCTGCTGACCTGCTATAGCCGGCTTCAGCAAATTTTACCGCCAAAAAACGATTCCCCCCAAAATTTTAACGTCATCCCTTTCCCTCCCTTCTGCTGCTACTGTTCCCTGCTCGTTTGCCTCCATAAATTAGCCTCCCAATTCACAAAATCACCCAATATACATCAATAATTCATATTCTTCATTCTTCCTTCCTCTCTCTATTGTGCTTTAACATGTCTTCCTCATCATCGGTTGGTAATCGCCGGAGGCGGGCTGATTTGGGGTGGAAGGCCGCTGCTATTGTGGTATGAAAATGGAAGAGACGACATCATGGATTAAAGCAAATCCTGGACGTAAGTTCCTAGCACGTCCATTGACGAAGGTAAGTTTAAAATATTCCTGCCTATGTTTGTTGAGTTCTCAATTGTATGCAATGTGATTGCTTTTTTCGTTTTTCTTGTTAGAATGGGGTTGGAGGATGCGGGTTCTTTCAATGGCTGGATGAACCAATGGGTGAACGCACGTGTCAAATTATACCGGGGCTGCTAAGGAGGTGCAATAGGTATGAGGATGAGATAAACAATTGCGACATGAAGATACGTCAGTTGGAGAGGAAAAGCCGGACCCTATTGTGTATTGTGATCCTTAGCTGGGTGATTTTGATTCATATGCAGCAGCCAAACCAGAACTTCATATGCAGCAGGGTAAAGAGAAAAGGGCATGAAGATCATATCTTTTCAGCCTATATAGACAAAACTAGGCAAATTCATTCTAAAAACCATAGCAACAATACGAATATTTAAACATAATACTACAAATTGTTCGTATAGGCAGAGTTTCCCTACGCATGCAAATGGTGAGGGTGTACGGACATTAATGTCCCAGATTTCTGCCTTAACACGACACAATACCCGGATTATGTCTAAAAATCGTATGAAAACACGAGCTTTAACACAAAAAGGATTCAAATCTTACCATAAATGGGATGAATCTTGTTCAGTCTGTTAGGTAGCCTCAAACTCATGGCTTCTTGCCCGAAACACTCCAACACACATGTAATCGGATGGAACTACGTAGAATCTGCAGAAACTCTATCAAATAAGCACTAGATCTACACATGCACAGAGAGAGAAGAAATGGAAGGGAGAGAGGGAGAAACTCGCAGGGGATATAGGGGAAATGAGAATCAATAGTGGAAGAGACAGACGGTTGCCACATTTTACCGCCAATCAAATAGAATCAGGGGTAAAATTGGTATTTCAATGTTAATTGAGTCAGTAAACGGTTGTAATTAAGAAGTCAAAGGTCGCAGCCGGTTTTTTGGTGTTTATTGAGTCAATTTTGGCCACGTTTGGATGGCAACTGAGGTTTCATAACGATTAAATGCTAACTGGAAATTGCGACCAACGTTTGGGTGATAACTGCAATTTTTCCGTTGTTTCCCCAACCCTAAGTCCCCTCACATTTCGATCTGATAGACAGCTGAGAGGATGTAAATCAGGTCAGCGATCCGTTAAGGGGAGACACAGTGCCCACAGACCTAAAAGGAGTCCACCTTCAAGACTCCACATTGGAGTCTGAAGATGTTGCCCCGACACTACAGTCTGCGGGACTCGAACCTTGCACCTTGTAGCAAATGTGACCATCTGAAACCATTTGAGCTATGCCATGCGAGCATTGGTTTGAGTTAATCTTAACGTGAGTGTTGATGCGTTTTGAATATGTACACCAAAGAGACCAAGAGAAAAGCATTATGCAAGCACGAACAAAGTTTGTGCTATGAAGGTTAATACTCACAATTTTCAAACACCTCGATACTTAAGTCAATTATGAAGTTGATAAGAAATAGTGAATAATAGTTATGAGATAATCATATGATGTATCTTATTACAATGCAGGCGAGTGTTTTTATAGATTCGTGATGGTGTTAGGATGTTAACCTTATTTCATATATGAAACTACAAAATAATCGTCACTAATATTGATTAAAGAATGTTTCCATGCATGTCTCAGACCTCCGACCTTGAGTTATTTAGTGCATCTCAGCCGAATATTATTATAGGCAAAGGACTTCATAGGTATGAGTTCAATTTATTAGGTCATATCTATAAGTTTAAGGTTAAGCAACACTCTTATAACTTGGAGCAAAAAGTCATACTATGGCTCTAATGACACATATCGCTCCAGCCCCAAAGAGCATTATGGAGAATACAAATCAGGAGCTCAGCAACCTCCTAGGTTAGGTGAGGACTTACGCAGTCATCCACACAAGGTGTCTCCCTGCAAACTAGGCATTCTGTCCAGCAGCAGTGGAACACTTATACTGTGCGTGTCTCTAGAATTTAACTCTTGACCTCTTAGATCAAATCTCAATTCAAGTACCAACTGAGCTACGCTCTGGAGCACACTCTTATAACTTCAACACATACAATTTAAGAACTCACCAATGTCAAATATGCAAAATAAATTGCTAACCGTATTTCTCCAGTTTTGAAAAAACTTGTTACTTGGTATTTTTCACACCAGGACCCATCAAGAGTGTAGTGTGTCTATATGTACATATACTCTCTATGTCTCCCAAATTAGAAGATCCTTTTTGTTTTTAGGATGTCCTAAAAAAAGACTACAGTTCATTTTAGTCTTTAAAAGTTATGTAATATTCTAAAATTGTCCTTCATAATTGATAAACCATAATTAAATCGTCTGTTAGTCAACGACAGTCAACAGTTCAACTCCAGTAGCTCAACACTCGAAGTACTGCAGTTCAGCAGTTCAGCGCCCAAGCATGGCTGTTCAGCCTCGGCTGCACCTCAGTAGGGCATCATGACGCCCTTATAACATCGAAGAATATGCCAATGTTTGCACCTCGGCACCAACTTCAGTTTATGTTCAAATGCCGCACTTCAGATCACTTCAGCGGGATAAGGCCAAGTCATGCACTTCGGCAAGGCCTAGTCATGCACTTCGGCAGAGTTCAGCTGTATACCATAGCAAATGAACCAAGTACGATATTACCTTGTGGGACCCTCTGACAGAGGTGCAATTCGAATATAGTGATTACAGCTGGGTATTCTTCCTGAACACGCTAAGGTCATAACAGTCGGCCTACTAGTTACATCAACCAGGCCGGCTTATTAGTCACATCAGTCAGACTACTGATCACATCAGCAGACCTACAGCGTCCTAGGCTGTCTGCCCCAAGCAAGCGTCCAATCCACTATCTACTACCAGAAGCCAAAAGCAGGAAAAAAGTCTATAAAGACAAGCCAACCAAGACAAAGAAAGGGACCAAGATCTGAATCCAGAATTCAAACATTCATACTCTAAAGCGAGCACCATACCCTTTGCTCTTTAGCTCATACTGTGAGAAACTCTTAACTCACCTCTTAAATTATAATCTCAGTGATATATGACCTAAACTGACTTGAGCGTCGGAGGGTTTTTCTCAGGGCCAACCCCCCGGGACCTCTGACCTGTGCTTCCTTGTGCAGGATATTAGGCGCTTTTCCAGCTACACACTTCCAATCCCAGTTAACAACTCTTCAAGTTAACTGACGGAGCTAATTTGAGGTCGTCTAGATCCTTGGTGAAGATCCGGCTTCATCAATAATAATAAAGGGGGACACACATAAAATGTTAACCAACAATGCATAAAACAGTAAAAACAGGATTACATGATAGTTTTAATTGTTAGACAACATATTAAATGATGTTACCTTAAAATGTTAAGAGTTTGAAAACGTGTCTCCAAATTTAAGATAGAGAAAGTATATAGATTAATTAATACATCATTAAAGTGTGAATCATCGATAATAAAATACAGAATCTTATGAAAATCACTGTCGGCTTGTACGGCGACTAGGCAATTCCACTATAATGAAGCGCGAGTACCGTAAAATTCGTGAAAGCATTCAAAAAATGTAAGATGATTCGTTCATTTCAGGGATCAACGTGACCTAATCTCATCTAATTTTACATTTTTTATTATTCAATCACTTATCTATTATCACTATTTTTTTTGTCACGTTTCAAACGATATATTCGACATAGACACGGTGAGCGATCCAACCTTTAAAAAATTGGAGTCCAAAATCCAAAGCCCCTCCGTTCCAGTACAGGACACCCAAGACAGCAGACATGCGTAGACTCAACGTTACGCTTGTTTCTCCGCCTAGGCACATAGTAAAAACCAAATGGGATAATTAACTTTTGCCCCCTTCACCTTTAGCAAAATCGCCAAAACCCTCCTTAATGTTTAAAAATACACCTTTACCTCCTCTGATATTTTAAGAAAATGTAATTAAGGTTGGCGATTATGCCAAACGTTAAGGAAGGTTTTGGCGATTATGCCAAACGTGAAGGGGGCAAAAGATAATTATCCTAAACCAAATCAATACAAATATTACTTGAATTGTTGGTTTCTTTGCGGTCTTGGCCAAATCTCTTCTTTGTACATGTCCACACGATCCTAATGAGTCTCTGGACATAGCTTAGTTGGTATTTGGATATATTTGTTTCAAGAAGTTAAGAATTTGGTTCTAAGGACACACAGTGCGGGTGTTTCACTGCTGCTAGAGCGAATGTCTAATTGTTAAGAGTTTGGTTTTAGGGACACACAGAACGGGTGTCTCAGTGCTGCTAGAGCGAAGGCTTAATTTACGGAAAACCCTTGTGTGTGCGCGCTTGCGTAAAGTTCTCACCAATCAAGGAGACCGTTGAGTTCCTAATTTGCGTTCTCCGCAATGTTCTTCAAGACTGATACGGTAGAAGTCTTCAAAATCAGGATATGACCTTTTGCTCCAAACAACATTAATGCTGCAAATTTTGTTTTCAAGAGGAAGATTTGGCCATCTAGGACCGAAAATGCTGATAAACAAGCTCAGTTAAGTTAACCCCTATTCTTTGAGAGAAAGGGTTTATAGATTACAACAAAATTAGCGGACGAGAAATAGTTTAAGAGCAGATAGAGAATCGACTCCAAAAATAGTATCATGATTTATTTATTACATAACTTTATAAGATATAATTGAATATTAGTTTATCGGAGTGTTATTGTAATATTCATGTTCTATTTCATTGTCATGTTTTTTTTCCCTCTCATGTAATAGTTTCATTAGTATTTGCAAGAGTACAACTTTGACCATTACTGTACTTCTCTTTTCATGATATTTTTTTAGACAACTTTAAAGAAATGCTTTTACACCAAGGCAATATATTGTTTTTCTTATAATTTTATATTCAAATTTAGCATTGACATATAGACTTTTTCTACATTATGACGGACTTTTTTTTAAAAAAAATATATATCTTCTCATTTTTGTTCTTATTCAATTTTTTTATATACACACACAACAACAACAACATTACCCTATTGTCTTAGAGTCTTCCATCTATGACGGGGTATGGTGGTCGGATGTACGCAACCATACCGATGTGTTAGAAACACAAAAAGATTATTTCCCGATAAACTATAATGAAAATTGCGTCAAGCTGTGTCGATACTTCATAATATAAGAAGCGTACCCAATTTAGTGAGTAATTTTGCTTTATTCCATCATATTTCAAAGTCAAGGAAGAACGTGCCTTTGACTCCATTGGAATCAAATTTCGTTATATATATATATATGTATGTATGTATGTATATATATATATATCATTGACCAAATCTTCGTCATATGATTTAACATATGGTTTCAATTTCATATTGGAAATTATTTATTTCATAAATGTTGTTGTAAGATGCAAATTTCATAATATCCCAGATGTAATACTAAACATTTTAGTTTTTATTATGGATAAACATTGTTTTAAACAGAATCACCAAATACCATTCACCTCTTAATTGTATATGTCTAATCAAATAACAATTACAAACCTATTGATTTTAAGGGTATATTTTCTTAAATAAAAAAAGTAGAAAATGAACAAAACTACTCTCTCTCTCGTTTCCTCTGCTCAATTTGAATAAGCTATAAATTGAAAAATCAAGAAAAAGGGGGGAAAAGTAGAGAGAAAAAACAGAAAAAACAAGATCATTCTCAGTTCGAATCCTCTGTAAAACTTGCAGAGGTGGGACAGTCAGCCAGCATCTGCCGTTTTCACTACAGAACTACAGTCTTTTTTTCTCTCATATTGTCAGTTCTTTATTTTCTTGGGCCTCAAAATTACAGTACCCTTCTACTACGCTAAGCTACTGCATGCCGCCTAAACCTCATCTCATAACGCTTTTACCAGACCCTTTAAACAGTTGGTACTAGTACTTTTCAATAATCCATCAATCATCAACTTAAACTGTTATAATTCATAAAAAGAATTTCTTTTTCTATTATTCCTAACAGAATCTTTTATAGCAGAAGGGGTTTTCAAGAAGTGGCGTTATGTGGGGTATATCTTGAATAGTACATTGATGTCTTGTAAAAATGAAGCTTGGTGGGAACAGTGTCTCTGATGCTGTGAGTTCCTGTTGTTTTGTGGATGTTTTCTTGTGAAAGTTACTAAAGTGTGTGTTTTGATGTGGGGTTTTATTTCTTCATATATGTTGCATGCCATTGATGATTCTTGCTTCAGATTCGTGTATTTTTGGTAAAAAGTCTGGTGCCCTTTCAATCTTATTCCAGCTTTTCGACAAAATGCCAATGTCTTCGAAGCAGAGGCGTGATAAAGTAATAAAGCATGAATAAAAAGGAGGATTCCATTTTCTTGCAAATTTTTTTGGGACTGTGATATGTAGAATCATTGTAGATGAACGTTGATATCGAATGGAAGGAGAATTTCGAGTTGAATTTTGGGTTGTTTTGAAGAGGGGTTTGTCTTCATTTTTCAAGGCTTTGTGTTTTTAGTACTTGCAACACCAAAAAAAAAAAAAGAAGAAGAAGTCTTTTTCTGGTTTCTAGATCCATAGTTTTTAGGGATGAGTGATTCTTCAGGCAGAATGACTTCTTCTTTGGCCTTAGTGGAGAAGAAAAATCAAAGGCCTGGTGGTTGTGTAGGCATCTTGTTTCAGCTATTTGATTGGAACCGGAAGTTTGCAAAGGAGAAGCTTTTCTCAAAAAAATTGCTTCCACCAGGTTTGTTTCTATGGGATCTTTTGAATTTCTTGGTTCTATGTCCTGTAAATTCTAGCCAATTGACATGGTTCATTCTGTTCTCTGCATTAGTTCGTATAAAGAAAGCTTCAAAATTATTTGGCGGGGATGAAAAGCAGCCAAAACTACGGTTGGTATGTAGTATTATCTCTAAGAAGCTTTGTGTCTATTTCTCTTCACACTTCTGTAGTAAAAAAATTCAAAAGGGTCTTTGATAAATTTTTGGCTGACTTGTGAAAGTTTTCTTCTCAAATTTAGACTGCTGATGTATGTTGAAAGCTTTGTTCTTATTTCCCGTTACATATGTGTCAAATAATTGTAGGGTCTTTGATTTATTTGTGTTGACTTGTGAAAATTTTCTTCTCCTATATAGATTACTGATGAGAACAGTGGGGGATTTCCCATCATGAAGTATAATGAGGGAGTTGGTTGTGTTAATTCTGATGTTAAGCACGAAATGCAAACACCGGGGTTGGTGGCAAGACTCATGGGTCTTGAATCAATGCCTGCATTGCAGAGTCATAAGATAAAGAAGATGTCTTCATCAGGGACAAGAAATGATGAAGACAAAAAGTATGTTGATAAAAATGAAATTCAAGAGAGGAGGGAGTTTTGTGTTGGGGAAGGTCAGACAAAAAATGAATTGAGACCTCAAAAGCTTCAGAAAACTGGATCAAGTGATAGAAGGTCAGTGTCTAAACTTGAAGAGACATTGCACTTGAAGAATGTTTTGGCAAAATCAAGAAAGCATCACGCAAAGCTTGCGTCTCCTGTTAGAAGTCCCAGAAATATTTCTGGGAAAAACACATCTCGTTTAATTGGTGCTGCTACTCGAATTTTGGAACCTGGGTTACAGAGAAATAGGTCAAAATGTGTTCTTGATTACAAGGGCTCACAGCAGAATCTGCCATTTACAGAGGGCTTGACAGAAGCGTGTTATAGTTCGAAGGACATATTACAAAACTCAAATGGACAGTCGTCATCCTACATAAATTGTGGTCATTCGCGAGATACCATGGATATTACACCCCGTCCTGAAGGCCAGCAGCAAGTTCTATCCTCCACGTACAGAAATGTTGACCATCCTTGTGAAGTATTTGAAAGGGGAAATCTGGGAGAATCTGTGCTTTGTTCTGTTACGGATAAAGGGAACAATCATTGGAACACGCAGCATGATGCTTTTTTATCTATGGACAATGGACAACCTTGTCCTGAGTTTGAAGGGAAACAAGTGTTTTCTGACAGAGAAGGTCAAAGACAACGGGGAGCTACTAATGTGGAGTGCAATAGATGGAAGAGTGAATCTTCCTTATTCAGCCTGAAGCATGATCTTCATGGACAACCACAGATTTTGAAAGGGCGAGAAACTTTACCCTCAAGTTTGAAGTCAAGCAAGCTGCAGAACTCTAGAGTCTTGCCAACTGCTAATGCTCCAAATGAGAGCAAAAGCTATGTTGCAGTGAACAGAAACTCATGTCATTCCAGGTCAAGGGTGCCTTCCAAAATGGATGATTGTGAATTGGATCCGGAGAGAAAAGCTGGACACATTGGATTTGCCCCTCCGCCCCATGTGCGTAAGAGGAGATCAGAAAATATTTCTGGAAAGATTGAAAGTCCTGGTTTGGTGGACTCCTGTTTTAGTAGACGTGTATATACTAGAACTAATGTTTTGTCCAGGAGAGACTCAAAGGTTAGCCGTAAATCAGCGCACCTCCAAGCTAGTTCGAATGGCAACATAAGGAAAAGCTTAAGTCCTGCCATTTCAGTCGATTCCCAAATAAAGCAGCAGAACACTGGTATTCAGACAGAAGTAGATGAAAAGGTTCATAAAAAATCTAATATGAGTGATTTTTCTCCTAGAAAATCAGCATTGCAGAAAGATGATGGAATGGAAATCAAGCATGAATATGTTCCATTGGATCATGATACTGTAGGCGCATTTTTACAACAAAAGTTGAGAGAATTAACTGAACAAGAGGAGGAAAATGCATCTGGATGTGGAGATACTGGAGGACGAAAAACTACAGCAGTGATCCTTCAGGAGCTGATATCTGGCTTAACAGGAGGAAGACTATGCCACCATTGTTGTTTAGCCGATGAACTCCAGAAAAGTCCAATCTGTTCCCGCGATGGGGTTCAGTCCAAGATGACTGCTTCTACTCACTGTCGGGTAGGCCATTTCTTATATCCTAATGATGTAATCCACTTTCATCTTATTCCATTTTGATTGAAATGATTTAATGTTATGCTTGAACGTAATAATGGTACATCAATTTCCTTATATGCTTGAAATAATCAACCTCCAACTAAATAAATGTAAAGGAAAACACTGCATACTATCTAAACAGTGCTGTTGTGTGTCTGTTTGTGTGTAAAGTAACATATTTGATGTGTTGCTTCTTGCTTCATAAAAATTTTAGACTTGCATCCATTGTCTTTCATAAGTTGTTTCACGAGTAACTCTTATGCTACCATGTTGTTCTTATTGAGTAAAAACTGTGCTTGCCAAATTATTTTACCTTTTCTGTAGTTCCAACTCGATGATTTTATGTATCTACCTTCATATTGGTAAATGCTTTCCGTCTTGTGATCTGTGCGTCTTCAGCTAAACCAAGATCTTAACCTGCCTTCTGCTGGACATTTACAAGAGTGCGAATACTTCAGGCCAGAATCTGTTCTTGATGGAACTTTCTCCAGTGAAAGTTTCGTCTCCAGTAGCCTGGACGACAGCTCAAGTAAGTTTTCGTCATGTGTTCGATAAATTGTTCAAGTTGGTTAAGTGAAAATTGTCTTACCTGGATTATCCCTGTGAAATATGGTTTTATATTGTGCAGAAGTTCTTACACATTCTCCTAAATGTTTCAGAATTCCGTGAAGAAACAGTGCTACTGGAGTCTAATGCAGATCCTTTAGTTTCTGCAACCTCATCAAATATGGAAAATTCATTCAGAGAACCAGTAAACATTCTGATGAGAAATATTTCAGAAGTTCTTAGCGGCATTGATTCTACCGATATCCTATTGAGAGGGAGTAAACTTGCTCATGCTAAGGAGGTTATTCTGAACGCTGAAATGGTGTTCGGAAATGCTGCGCAACCAGTTGTAATACTGAATGAAGGGTTTTCCATTTGTAAGTTTGTCCAGAATGAACTGGAAACAATAGCTGGTTTAATGTGGACAAGATTAGGCAGTCTTATGGGCTTTAGCAGTACAAAAGAACCACATGAGTTCAAAGGATTTGTATTTGATTGCATGATTGAATATCTGGATTCAAGATTTGGACAGTACTCCAACACTGGATTTAATGCCTGGACCAGACTTCCTCTACGCATGAAAACAAACATGTTGACATGTGAGATTCTGGAAGAGGTTGGACGGTGGATATATATGTCTGAACTGATTCCTAACGAGTTAATAGAGCATGATATGAGTCACAACTTTGGGAAGTGGATAGAGTTTGATTTAGAAGCATTTGAGACAGGGGTGGCCATTGAGCGTCTAATACTCGACCCGTTAATGGATGAGCTCATAATTGATGTAGTTGGTGGCAGGAGAACATCATGTAGTTCATGCTAATAGTTTCCAGTGGTGCAACTTCTCATCACGCGTCATCACGCGCAATCCCAGTGTTGGAGACATGACAATGATGCTTGCTAGTGCCAGAGTCATGCCTTCCATCTTCCAAATTTTGTAAGAAAGCGATGATGGTTGGTTCAGGGATAGCATGTGCTATCAATTCGGTTATTCACTGAGCTATATATTCTTCTCTTTTGTAGTTGATGACATGACCTTGAATATGACTACTAGTTGATGGTGTCTTGGTATGAATCAAATTAGTTTTGCACAGCTACTCTTGTTTCTTTTGCAAGGTAGTGCTGCCACTGCACAAGAATGTAGGTAATGTGTTGATATGTCCTTGTTGCCTTCTTTCCAGTCCCACCGTTGTCATGGTGTTGATGGTGATTAGGAAGATGACCTTCTATGTCCAAAAACGCGTGACGCGACAAGAACTTAGTGATCAAAAGCTCATTTGCCTATCAAGGAATTCCATCTTATGTTTTAACAAGAGTGACCGTCTCCATTTCCATTGACTCTCAATATACATTCTTTCTTATCTTTGTAATATGATGAAATAAAGCAAAATGACTCACTAAATTGGATGCGCTTCTTATATTGTTAGTAATAGTTGATCGACACAGCTAGGGGTGTTAAACGAACTAAATAATTCACGAACTGTTCGAATTCGATTTGTATTTGGTTCGAATTCGTTCGTTAATTTTACTTAAATGAGTCGAATTCGAACACCTTTTTGGGTTCGTTTACTAAAATAGGTCGAACTGTTTGCGAACTGTTTGGCTCGTTTAAACAGTTATAGTGGTATCGAGTCAAACTCGAACCAATTTTAAAGTTTGTTACACTAAATGAACTGAGCCAAACAGTTTGTTAATCTAAACGAATTCGAATTCGAAAACCTAGTATTCGGTTCGGATCGGTTCGTTAACACTCCTATATACAGCTTGACGCAATTTTCATTATGGATAATCGGGAAACAACATGTGTAGCTTCTAACACATGGGTATAGTTGCGTACATCCGATCCTTCATACTCCGCTATAAGCGAAAGCCTCTAAAACAATGAAGTAATATTGTTGTTATTATAACAAACGTGACAAACTTGTTTAAGGTCGAATTTAGCGATCAAAGTTTTGTTTGCAAATCCAGAAATTCAATCTTTTGTTCTTACAACTGCGATGAAAGGTAGTATCGAGACTGCGTGATACATGATGATGAAGGGTTTGCTTTGTTTTTCTCTTGCATGTTAGTCTCTTCTTGTAAATGTTCACGGGAAAATTAGGTGGAAAAATGCATGACATCCATAATGAACATTCTTCTTTCCTTCACAGTTTTCACTGGATGGTCCCAAAAGTAGGCAAAAATTTATGCAGTGAATGATTCATCTCATGCATATTACATGATATACAATCTCAGATTCACAATGGTGACTATAATAATGGCAGGAACTTGGTGCCTATTAAGCTAGGCACTTGCTCCTAAGTCCTACTCCCTAGATCTAACAAGTTGTTAACGTTTCCTTGAAGCTAATGATCAGGACCAGTTTCTTAAAAAAAAAGGCCGTACCTCAACCAGTTAGGGTCCTGTCACTCTTGGTACCACAGGAAGTGTAGGGATGCAAATCACAAACCTGATAGATTCAGACTAAGAGCATGTTATATACACAGTTTCTTAAAAGGTTATACATGTTAGTTCCATGATGCAATATTTATTTATCTACTTGTTTTAATTTTTTTTTAGAATCACAAAAGCACATAATGTAACATTTAGCGTATTTTAAAACAAATGAGATGTTGGTTTTTGTGTTGTTGACGTTGTATGGATAGTTTGATACCACATGGAAAAGTACCCCGAGGTGAAACATCTTTTTAGGTGCCTATTTGCGAAGGAAATTAGTGCACACTTTGTTTCCTATTTTATTTTTACTGCTTGCAGTTATTCATTTAGTAACACGGAGGGAGTACGCGGCAATTTGAAATAAGTCGAACGGAATCACACACACCTCTATTGTAGGATCATACACGCATAATGGAATCACACGCACCTATTGTAGGGTCACACGCCCCGAAAGGAATCACGTTCCGTATCGTAGAGTCAACGTAGATCTCGCTCCATATCGTAGAGTCAGTGTAGATCCCGCTCCGTAACATGTAGTCAGTGGACATCGCTCTGTATCGTAGAGTCAATGCCCCGAAGAGACGCAATGCACATGCCATGAATGCTTCACCCACAATCTGGCGCATACATGCTCCTATATATACCTGCGTACATACACGTGCATATATACAACAACAATATTACCACATTACCTTAGAGGCTTCCGTCTATGGCGGGATATGAGAGGTCTGATGTACGCAACCATATCCATGTGTTAGAAACACACAGGAGTTGTTTTTCAATGACCCATAATAAATATTGTGTCAAACTGTGTCGATCAATTATTATTTTACAATATAAGAAATGTAACCAATTTAGTGAGCCGCTTTGTTTATTTCATCATATTTCACATGCCAATAAATGGGTCATATTTGTTCAGCTAAAGAGGTATCTTTTGAACAAACAGACGTTAACCAAATGGAGTATAACTTGTGAGAAAAGGCATGTGAAATATATAAAAATCATGACTATATATACACACACCTGAAGGCGTCCAGCCTTTCTTTGATGAGGGGTGGGTTCTCCCTCCACCTGTACCAGAGGCCCCTTAGCCAGGTGGGATGTAAATCGAGGGATGTGCTCCACCGGCAGCCCTGCAAAGGGAGAGGACACACGAGACTCAGCCATCACAGAGTCAACCCTTGTAATATTTCAACAAAGATTGTCTCCACACGGACTCGAACACGTCGGGGTTCTAGCCTCAATCACCTTTGCCACTTACCACTGGACTATGCCCCTGGGGGCGCGTCCAGCCTTTCTTAACCATCAATCAAGGCAGTAAAGATCGATTTGAAGAATAATAGAAGGCACATCACAACTATGATTTAAATCATCATCTGTAAATATTTATCAATTCAGACACCAACAACCACATCCAACCATAACAACCATATCTAGTATATCTAAAACGGAAAAAAAAACATTCATCAGTTCAGACACATTTGAAAAAAAGGTAAACTTAAATACTCATCAATTAAGCCACATTTGCAAAGACTAAAATAGAACGAAAATGATAATCGATCAAGACAAGCAAACAAATATTGTTCGAAGAATTTTCTCATTTGCGGTAGGAAGTTGGTTTGACTTGTTATCTCTACACAAAGTATCAATTAATACCCAAAAACAAGAGCAGATTTCGAAGAAAATAAATTATTTTCATGAACCCAGCTACCATTTTCTAACATGAAGAGTAGAGTGTTTCCCTCCCTTTGAAAATTTTCTCCAAAAATTGATTTAGCACCAACTCAGATTTAAACCTACTGGAACATTTAGAATGGCCGGAATTTTCATCCCAGGTACGTAAATCATTCACCTGAATCCAGACGTGCCAAAGACCAAAGGATTCGACCAAAATAGAAAATAAAAGATTGCAAAAACCAACAACAACATTACCCCATTGTCCGTCTATGGCGAGGTATGGAAGGTTGGATGTATACAACCGTACACATGTGTTAGTTGCAAAAACCAACAAAAAAAAGACTATAACAATACCCAATTTTGCCATTAAAAACCACTCCCCAAAAAAACTCAAAACTGACTGCTATAAGCAAATTCAGTCTTATCAAGACTAGAATTTCTTCTGGGAGTTCTCAATCCTTTGCTTTCTCCATTAATGGCTCTTCTTGCTTGAGAACCCAACCCTTTAAGCACTTCAAGACTTGCATAACTTTTTCTAGCCATAAATCCTCCTCCACCACCATTATTATTGTTATTCCCACTCTTTTTCTCCACCGACTTACTATTCCCCACCATTTTCCCCATTATCCCATCATACGTCCCACTTCTCGACCTCATCGAAGGCGTTGATTTCTCCGGTATCGGCGCCGGCCTACGGTTCTCCTTCTTCCCGAATTCCGGCACCGAAACAGAGGAGGATGACCCTTTTGACCCTTTGATCAAATTCCCTGGAGATTTCACTTGTTTCTTTTGTGAATGTGAATTCGGATGGAATTCTTCTCTGTTTTCTTGAATTGGGTTCTTCATTCTGAGTCTTGATTCTCTTAAAGCAGCGTATTCTTTGTATCTTGATCCTCTTTCCATCGAGAAGCTCTGTGTGGTGAGATGCAGAGTATGGGGTTGATGGGAGTTGGAGAATTGAGAGAGAATGAGTGATGTGGGATCAAAGGAGGTGAAAACATAATTGAGATTGTGGTTTAATTGCAGAGAACCAATTGTTGATGCCATTTTTTAAATTCTGGATTTCTGCTATGAAGAAGAAATATGATATGATGATGGTTCTAATAAAAGAGAAGAGAAGAGAAAAGGTCTATGAATTTCCGTGAA
>AP025047.1:38894041-38913562 GCA_036186865.1 Eustoma russellianum
GATAAGAATCCGGGATTTCAATTTTAATGATAGAATTGAAGCAGATTAATTAAAGGGTTGTTGCTGAATTGATAAAAGAAAGAAAATGAAGAAGGCGATTGTGGGTGCGGCGATTGTGGGTGGTAGCAAACTTAAGATGCTCATCAGCTATGTTGACAATCTTCCTACTGGGTTTATGTTCAAATCATGTGCTGGATCCTTGAACAACTTTGGTGGGTTCTTGAAGAGCTTTGCTGGATTCTGGAATTGGTTTGCTGGGTTCAGGAACAGCTCTGCTGGATTCTTGAACAGGTTTTGTGGGTTGTGGAACAGCTCTGCTGGTTTCTGCAAATTTGCTGGATTTCTTCTTCCTGTGAAATTTCTGCAAATTTGCTGGTTTCACTCTTGATGTTGATGAAATTACCTCATTCTTGCTTGGAGGTGACCACGGGTAGGGGTGCTTGAAGGAGAAGAAAGGAGGAAGAGAAAGATGGTTGAAATAAAGTGGAATTAACTATGGTTTGAAAATTTTGGGCCCCAAGTGGGAGAAAAGTGAAAAATAAAAGGAAAATTGCTAAAAACCGCCTATAGCAGGTGCTTTCCCGGTTGCAGGATGCCAGGTGTCTATTAACCCTATAAGTCTGGATGCCAAGTGTGTTTCATGAAACATTGGATGCTACTTAAAACTTCGTGGAAAACAATGGATACCAGGTGCAATTAACCCTTTGGAAGTCTACATACAATTTAAGTTGGTCACCCATCTAGTGATTCTGTGATTGTCTCCCCCTGATCATTTGGCTAGAAAAAGAAATATTCAGATTCAAGGAATGTGCAATTCATGATTACATGAACTCGATGAGTAACAGGGTTATAGCCTGGATACCCTTTCTGAAGTGTAGTATAACCTAACGGAAACACATTTTCCTACACATGGATCAAGAGTTTTTGGTATGTGTATAAACACTTAGCATCCAAAGATTCAAGGTGGAAGGATAAGAGTGGACGGCATGGTGGTTTGAGTAGCTACGGATTATATCAGGGTTTTGTGATGAAGGATTTCTGTGGATAGACGATTTATAAGGTATGCCAAAAATTTATAGGACTTGAGATTCAAACATCATAGCACATGCCATCTCAAGAAGTATGTGATTTTCCCTTATGCCACCTCATTTCGTTAGAGTGTGTCAGGGCATGAGGTTTGGTGTATCATACCGTCTTTTTAAAGAAGGCTTGCATGGCCTGATTGACGAATTCCCTACCCTTGTCAAGGCGAAGAATTTGTATTTTGGTGTTGAACTAGATTTGAATTTTGATGAAAATAGAAAAATTTCTCAATCACTTTAGACTTATGTTTCAAAAAAAAGTATACATGTCATACGAGATAAACCATCGGCAAACGACGCGAAATACTTAAACCAATTATGATTAAAGACAGGAGTTGGTCCTTAGACATCATAATGCAGTAGGGAAAAAATAGAATTGGCTCGTCTATTATTTGGTTATAATATAGTTATATGACTCTTAACGCGAATACATGTTGCATGTCATGTAAGTGGAATTATGCATAAAGAGACGTAGGAATAAGTATTTAAGATACCAAAAGACGGATGACCCAAATATTTGTGCCATAATCAAAGCTGTATGTTGACAGTTTCATGAGCAAGCATGGCATGACCTTCGTGACTCATCTCATCAACGTAGTAGAGGCTTTCGCGGTTAGTACCACGCCCGATGATCTCTTTCGTAAGAATGTCTTGCAAAAGGCCAAAATTGAGATATATTTGCACCACATAATAAAGTTCCTTCGTTACTTGACTAATTGAAAGTAACTTGGATGACAACATTGAGACATAAAGACAGTTATTTAACTTGATCCACCGATTACAATAATAGGGCCCTCTCCTCGAGCGTCTATTAACTTCCCATTGGCAGTCCCAATATGAGTTTTAAAATAATAGACAATTGTAGGAAGTTATTAATGTCGTGAGTCATCGTGTCTATGTCACCACAATCAAAGATCTACTCTGTAGACTTTATGGTGTTTTAGGAGACATATACTGGATTTGGTGAGCCTTGGACATATATGCATGGTTTAGAGTCTGAGGGCAAACGTGAGAAGTTTCTAGACGATTAAGGTTCATGTGCAATATTAACAAAATTTTAGGACAAACATGTGACACCTCCATCTGTAGGGGCTACCACCAGGGTTGGGATCTCCTCATCCACACTTTTCTCATCCCCTATGTGACCGCGCGACACGTGGCAGCAAGGGAGGGTGGTAAGGCTAGATGAAGGTCACCTGCATCTAGCCTCACCACCTCCCTTAACTGCCACGTGTCGCGTGGTCACGCGTCACCGCATCCTATTGCGGTGAAGGGATCCTATCCCCTACAACCACTGCAGCGACTAGGGCAAACAAGGCGACATTCACCCCTAGCTTGTCCTTTACGTACTCGACGAGACTCTATGCTTCGGCTAAGTTTAAGTTAGAGATTTTGTCGCGGATCTGTATGATTTTTTTTAGTGTGACGCGGCGTTGAAGCAAAGGGCTTTGAGCACGCAAGGGAATTTCAGTAGGGCCAGCAAACAGGGAGCAAGGAAGGTGAGCGTGGAAGCCATTATCGGATTTGAGTCAGCTGAGTTTTAGCGGACTCTGATGAATTTGATGCCGGTTGGGGTTGTTTACCGTCACTTGGTCAAGAAAGGCAAATGAGGCGATTATGACTTTATTCTGAGTTCCAATTTTCTATTTTGGTTAGACTATTATGATTTTGGTGGTTTGGTTCTAAGAATTTCTGGGGTTTCGGCTGTGATGATTTGTGAGATTGAGTTTCGTGTTTGTTTGTTTTGAGATTTGGGTGGATTTGGTTCGGTTTCAGTTTTGGTCAAGAAGACCGAGAAAGGTTTTCTTTCAGACTATGAAGAATATACTTCTGAATCTTTCCGATAAAGAACTTTGCTCTGATACCATTTTTGTTTGTAAATGAATTGTTTTTATTGATCCTTAAAGACGTACATCTACTCTATGATACAATCATAACCTCTAATATGAAATGCAATAAAATACAATGGATATGCAATATTATATTTCATAGTTTACACGATCTGATTGTTTTTTTATATATTTGTTAACATATTGTATATGCACAATCATCTCGTCTTACGCGGCTCAGATTTTGTTATACTTATATTTTTGGCTAAGATTAAACCTACTGATCCCGCTGCTAAATCCTTCCAGTACAAGGGACCTTACAGCATCTGCACCTTGTTCTAGTGCTGCATCCACCTGCAAACTCATAAGCAACTCAGATGAAGCCTTCTGTCGTGCTGCGATGAAAAGCAATGACTAATTTCGCAGAGTTGACAGATTCTCTCACCTGTTTTCGTTCGGCAGTGCTGAATCTCTGGAGAAGAAAAGCCTTCATATCCATGGTACCTGGCGGCTTTCCTATGCCTGAACAGAAATTTCGGGATTGACCTCAGGTAGTACGATATAGAGCAATTACCATCACCAGTATGACACGAGTTGATTACTGACCAATGCAACATGCGTTGGAAACTCAGATCGACCATCCAGATGTTCCATGACACTCTTCACTCTGTAATGCAATGAGCAATGTGAGAAAGCTTTCGCCATATTCACCTGAGCAAAGACCACTAAGAACTCATAAGCAGTGATGGATCACTTATCACTACATAACTTGAATCTTAAGCTGAGAGGGAATCGTGTAACTTAAACAAATGAGGAACTCCAAAAAGAACCTCATTGAAAACCTTTATTAGTGTGCATTAAATGTTTTATTTTCAACCAAATGGATGACATTGATATTGGATCTAAGAGCTCATTATTTCAGACCATGGTATACTAACAACCACATAAAACTTGTAGACATACAAGTTTCAAGGGGCTGAAAGGTTCAGGTGGTTTTTGACAGGGACTTCCAGGAAGCTCAAACAGTTTCTGTCACACTTCTCCGTTAATAAAGGAAAAGAGGGAGGAGGAGGAGGAGGGGGGGGGGGGGGGGGGAGGAGGAGGATTTCGTTTAAGATGAGTTAATTGCACATGGTATCCAATCTTTTCCACAAAGTTTTAAGTAGCATCCGTACTTTCATCTAACTATCTGGACAACCATACTTATTGGTGAAATTAGCACCCGGCATCCGGAAATCGGAATTGACCTCTTGTAGCCGGTTTTACATATATTCTTTTTATTTTTCATCGTTACCAAATTTGGCGCCCAAATTTTTCCGGTTAATTCCAACTTCCCTCTATTACTTCCAACCAATTCCTCCCTCCAAAATATCCATAAAACCTGCAACCCCTACCATCCATCTTTTCTGCGTATCTAATCATTTCACAAAAAGAATTACAGAGCAAAAAAGAAAGCAAGCATTAGAATGGATGGAAAAGAAGTCAAAAACTCTGTTTTGATGCTTCCATGGTTAGCCCATGGCCATATTTCCCCTTTTCTTGAGCTAGCCAAAAGGTTTTTAGACAGAAACTTCAATGCTTATATTTGTTCCACCCCTGTTCCTAGATTCCATCAAGAAAAAGATCACTCAAAATATGTTCATTCCATAAAGTTAGTCCCTTTCCACATCCCACCTTCCCCTGAGCTTCCACCCTCATTTCCAACCACCCATGGCCCTCCACATCCTACCTCATGCCCCACCCTCAAGGACGAGTACGAGAGAATCCAGCCCTCAGTTTTCTAGTATTATTTCTCAACTCATCCAGATTTAGTTATATATGATTTTATCAGCCTTGGGCAGCTGAAATGGCGGCTTCTCAAGCACCCTGCTATTCAATTTGTCACTGGAGCTACAGCTATTCTGAGTTAGTCTTGGTTCATGATACATAATCCGCGAGCTTAATGTCCCTTGCCCTGAAATCAATCTCCAAGGATATGAGACGCAGAGGTTTCATGATCTTAGTGATTCGCTAGGCGTTGAGATTGCAGAAAGATCTCAACAGGTTTCTTGGAGCCTTGAAGAACTCGTTATGGCATTTTGTTGGTCAAGTATTGTAGGGAAATTGAAGGTAAGTACATTGATCTCTTCTCTAACTTATGGGGTAAAAAAAATGGTTTCCATGAATATAAAGTACAGAGGGTTGGCTGCAGGTTTTAGGGATATTTTGGAAAAGAGGAATCGGTTGGAAGTAATCGAGGGAATTTGGAATTAACCATGGTTGGGAAAATTTGGGCGCCAAATTTGTAACCATGAAAAATAAAAGGAATATGTGTAAAAACCGGCTACATGAGGTCAATTCCCGGTTTCTGGATGCCGGATGCTAATTTCACTAATAAGTATGGCTGTCCAGAAAGTTAGATGAAAATACGGATACTACTTAAAACTTTGTGGAAAAAATTGGATTATCAGATTGCAATTAACTCCGTTTGAGATTATCAAAATGTCGATACAGTATTAAGGATAGACTTCCAAAAGCAGCTTAACTAGGCTTACAGACGATCACAGTTGAAAGATTGACCACTTAACTTCAGGCAACTCCTAATGAAATTTGACACTGGTGTAGAAACACCAGATGCTGCCAGCATCCGGATAAATATTTTGAACAATTACGGGTAAAAAGTCTGCAATTTCTTTAAGCAAAACAAATTCGAAACTTAGCAGGCAAATAAGATGTGATGCTTCACACAGAATAGGTCCCTAAAGCCATTGCTAAATACATCTAGCTAGACACATAATTCTCTGTAACCACCTTTGCTATTTTCTGCAAATATATTAATTTCTTCATACTACATCAATCACCCTTTTATCCAGTTTTCTAGGAGTATCATTGTATACTAGTCAAAATTTTATCCTGCTTTCAGCTGATACTGATATGCTTTCTCCAGCAAGACTTTGAATTACAAAGATGACACGGAAACTCGAACAAACAATTAATAGGCAAAAAATTTGAATAACGAATCAATTCAATAATTGGTGTTGCCATCAAATCTAATAAAACATTAAGGTTTTGCACGTCTTATGTATGCAGAGCTACAGCAATACCCGTTATGATGACCATGCCCCCCTTTTGGTTGAAGCCTCAAAACTCCGTTTGGCAAACTCATCTCATCGTACACCTACAAGCACAATTATGACTAAATTTTCCAAACAAATTTCATCAATCAGGAGAACTATTTTCTGCCTCACAGTGAAAGCCAAGAAAATCAAATTTTAAAGAACAAATGTAGAGAAAAAGAATGCATACCATAAGGATATGGCGAAGGGGCACTCGATAGTACGCAGCCAGAGGCGCAACCTTCAAAACAGAAGAGGAGAAAATAAGCAAATCATTCAGTTCTAAGCAGTTAGCACGCATCCCAGTAATGGCAAAATCTAGCTTCTCAGCATGTCAATCATCAATAGAAGAAACTATGCAGTTTAAAGTTATCAGATGACAAGTGGCATTCAGGAGATGCAATGTGGATCTACTGACTAGAAAGCGCAAGGCAACCAAGTATTCTACCATATAGAAACAATGAAGGAGCGGGGGAGTTAATAAACAGGGAGAGCGGGTATATTGATCTGAATAAACAATAACCAAAAAAGTTCTGGGAGTGCTCACATACTGATTCTCCACTAAAATTCATGTAGGCCTGAGGTTTAACCAGCAAAACTGGAACTTCTCCCATAGAACCTGCTCACATTATACGAGAAGACTGATGACTGATTATCTGTTACCATATCAAAAAGGCAAACTACAAACAATTCAAACACAAATATTCACCTATTCCAATCAATGCCTTGGATTGTATAGTGTCCATAACAATCCCCTCCACTTGAGAAATACGGTCAATCATTTCGAAGCCAACCTTGTCCAAGAATGCAGTAAACTCAAATAACATTCCTGAACACTTAAACGCATCCATTGCAATAAAAAAAAAATTTGGTTTTTTTTTTTTTTTGGGGGGGGGGGGGGGGGGGAGGGGGACCACACAGAGGTAAAAACTAAAACGAAAATGAAAATTTGTTCATACATTATGGCGAGTTCCGTGATACTTATTTCCAGGGTTCCCTAATCCAACAATCAGCCAAGGAGTATATTCCACTTTCATCGCATTTGGTTCAGGCAATGAAGCAAACACCTGAAGTCTAGTGGGAGCTAAGTTCCTTTTCTGCCAACAAGGATTCCTCGGGTAGGCCACTATACTAATACAAGATTTTGGCCCCGCAATGGAGAAAACCATTTGCCTATCATATCACAATCAGTAAAACAACAGTACCATGAGACATTCCAAGAAAAAAATAATCATAAGAACACCCAAAAGTGACATGAAAAATTCTTCCACTACAAGATTAGAGAAGATTCATAAAAACAAATTTTGGGAAGTGGCAAGAGTGTCCAAACGGCTAACCTTGTTACCAAATATAAGCAGCGGCCAAGATAAGACGATAAATATGGAGTAGATAAACCAGTTAGGGCGAGTGTTTCTTTGAGGCTTCTTTTCTGCAGCCTTCGAAGTTTGAACACCAATGACTCGACCAGGTCATTTATTTGGGTTCAGACATGAGTAGCCAAAGCTGAGAGAAAATATACGTATATAAATTTCTCTTTTTTTTTTAAAAAAAATTAAATCTCTGATCAATTTGTATACGTAGCGACACGTGATTTAAAAGCTCATATTTTACCTCATCTTTCGTCTCCTTAGATCTGAACCGCATTTATTTCCCTTATTTTTTTTATTAAAAAAAGAGATGATATTTTCACCCACACGGGTTTGGCTAATCAATCTCGAAAACTATATAACTTTCTATTGAACTTTACCACATGTATTTTTTTTAATCAAATTACAAACACCATTACATAGACTAATTTAATCTAAATCTGCCAATTTAGCATGTTCGTGTTTAATTTATCGTTTAAAAAGTCAATTAAATGATCCGTGTTTGGGTTATCAAGATTGTCTTTTAAACCTTCCAATCTGAATCTGACATGTGTACCATTTTAAAAAATGGGCATTGACCTCAAAGCTAAGGTGCTTTAGATGGGAGGTTGTTCCTTTTTCCCCCTTTTTTGTGCTTTTCATAAAAGTATTCATCGTTGATATCAATAACTAATTCATCTTGATAACCGGAGCTCTCCATTCAGAGGTTTTTGCACTTGACTATGAAACATTCTGGAATCAAACTCCTGACATTATAGTTAAGGGATAAGGTGAACTTATCATCACACCACACCTCATGGTTGTGTTAGGAGGAAACACACAACGCAACAAAAATTCAATTAGTCTCTCAGAAAATTCCAGCAACTTAGAGACAAGATGAACTCAAACACATCTATGACACAAGACAATTTTTAGCATGGAAAACCTATCACAATGAGGAGTAAAAACCATGAGACCCTTAAGCCACTTGAACAATATCCATTGTAATTACTAATGAATACAACAAGGTCTCTCTAGACACAACTAGATGAATACATCATCTTGAAGATCTAACAACTAATCCTGAAATACAACAAGATACACGACAGGAATCAAAAGAAAATTAAACACAAAGTTATCTTTCAAAAATACAAGAAAATATTGTTGTGATCCCACTTTATTAGACTGACTTAAAAGACTCTAAACCACAACCCCACGTTCCAAAATGTATTTTTTTATGTCATGGATAACCTGTCAAAGTTTTATGATGACACAATGGTGAAATAATGAGTAAACACAATTTTATCCTAGCTGCCTTTCACCAGACGAAAACATAATTTTCTCACTCTTTTGTTGTCTCTCGCACTTCTCTCTCTTACCCTTCACCCTGTCTAAGTCACATTTTGATCTATGTTACAACTCTAAAAATTAATTGGACTTGTGAACTTAAGTCTCCAAAGTAGGCATCTACCAACATATTAATTGGAGGGAAGTTATCCTGTCTCTTTATTATCATTCTAAACCCTCTCCAAAAGTAATGTACACACCTGTGTAGTGTGTGGACGTTATACACTACACGTTCTGATATGTGCTTTTGTAGATTATCTTTAGGCTTGAGGGAGTTCTGCGAGGAGATTTTCTTCCGTAGATTGAATGTTATTCCCATTTAGTGTCAACACCTTTCCTTCACAAATGTGGCACTTGTAACTTCATTACAAAAACACATTGGAAGATGTAACATGCGCACATATATGTAGAAAGAATGTATAGAAAAACACAGAGAAGATATGGTCCCATGATGCTTAATTTTAAGACATAGTTTGACGGAAGAAATTGTATCTTTCATTTACACTTTTGCGTATGCATTGATCATCTTAATATAGTGTATGGATGAACTAAATATGATAAAGATTCTAGAATAATTTACATTGATTTCATGCTAATCTATTTTTGATTCTATTCCTGATTTTTCTTTCTAAGTTATGGTGAATTATCTTCAGAATTTTCTAATACCTCATCCCCTCCTTTCCAAGTTGAGTGATGAGGCCTTTGATACATAAATTGTTTAGTATTTCACTGAAAATTTGGCCTATGACAGTCTTGGTGAGAATGTCCATCAGTTGATCCTCAGACTTTACAAATGGAAGTTCAATTGTGCCATCCTCGATCTTTTCTTTTATGAAATGTTGAACTGCTTCAATATGCTTGATCCTATCGTGTTGTACAGGATTTTTTGAGATACTTATTGCTATATTATTGTCACACCTTAGTTGACTCCAAAGACATTGTGAGAAATCGATCTTTTTCATTAACTTCTTAATCTATAAGATTTCTGTTATACCTTTTGCGATTCCTTGGAATTCTGCCTTACCACTTGAAAGTGCTATCATTTTCTTTTTTTGCTCCTCTATGTCACTAAGTTTTCTCCGACTAACATAAAGTATCTTGATATAGAACTTTAATCATTTGGGTTACATGTCCAATCTATATAAGTATATACTTCAATATCGATATGCCTATTTTTCATGAATATAATTCCATTCCCTGTTGTGCCTTTCAAGTATCGCACTATCCTCATGACTGCTTATATATGATCCACATGTGGTTAGTGCAGTTTTAAATAGATCTTACAACTCCAACTGGACATGCTATGTCTGTCTAATATGTTTCAAGTAAATCAATTTTCCAATCAGTCGTTGATATATTTCTGTTTTTGATCAATTATACCTTTCCACCATTCCTAGCCCATGGCTAAACAAGATTGGTATATCTAATGGTTTGTAATCAATAATTCATGTTTTTGCAAATAAGTTCAAAATATATTTCCGCAGAGATATAAAGACCCCTCTGGTGGGCAGTAAAACTTCAATTCCGAGAAAGTACTTTAGTCTTTCTAGGTCTTTCATTTCAAACTCCGCCAACATATTCTTCTTTGTTGTTGTAATTTCTTTTTTCACTTCCGATTATGACCATATCGTCTATTTAGATTATTAAGTAAGTCATGGGATACCTCCTTTCTTTAGAAATAGAGTATGATTGGAGTTATTCTATTTATATCTATATCGCTTCATCACACGGTAAATCTCTCAAACCATGTTTGTGATGATTTTTTTGAATCCATACAATGCTCTTCAGAGCTGACATGCTTCATTTTCCTAGAACCCATCAGAGAAGACATGTGGGGCCTTTATATACACCTTTTTTTCAAGTTATCATGGAAGAAAGGATTTTTGACATTGAACTGGTGAACTAGTTAGTCCTTGTTTACTGTTGATGAGAATAAAACTTTCGAATTGTGTCTAACTCTGCTACAAGAGGGAAAATCTCAGAATAGTCACTCTACAAGTCTGTGTGTACTCGTTTGCTATACGTCGAGCTTTATATCGTTCTATGGTTCCATCAGTATTGTGTTTGATGATTTACCCATCTGCACCTAACTAGTCTTTTTCTTGTTTGAAGTCTGCACCTCTCAAGTACCATTTTTCTTGAGTGCATCCATTTATGCATTTAGCCAACCACCATTCTTTCGTTTGCATTGCCTCTTGTGTAGTCCTTGGAATTTCCTGGTTATAAAGACTCGTGGCGAACACCTTTGATGTTTCTGACATACTTTCCCTTACCAGATTTCCAATTGGATATCTGTTAAATCGAGAAATATGTCATGGTGAATACCTTGCTGGTGGAACTCGTCGGTTACTCATGCGAGGTAGCACATACGTAGTTTATGCGCCACTTCCATATTAGTATCAGCAATATCATTATTAGCCATATGAGAAAAAGTATCTCAACTAAGCGGTGTTTCTTTGACCTCTTGTTGGACATCTAACGAAAAAAAACTCATTAGTTAATGGTAATAAGTCAGTCAACCCTTCTTATGTTGAACAACTGAGGTCATTTGACCAAGCTAGTATGTTCACCGATCCGCTCCTTCTGAACATAAGGTTTGTGGCTAAATAAATACTCAGACTCGAGAAAGTCCCAATATATAGTGACATGGATGTAACGAGTAACCGGATGAGATCTGAGGAGGAAGAATATGAGGTAGAATATGAGGCCTCCAATCACGCGACGCCACGTGTACAAAAGAGCCCGCTGTTTGCTTTTTTTTCTTTTTTTAAAAAAGTCCTTTTGTACACGTGGCGTCGCGTGATTGGAGACCTCATATTCTACCTCATATTCTTCCTCCTCAGATCTCATCCGACGAGTAACGAGATTATACACTGATAACTGGCAGACGAAAACATACTTAGTTGCACAGGGGTCAGCAGCCTGTCCAGACTCCAGAGCAAAATGGTACTTTCACCTTCAACCCACTTCCGTTTTCTTCTTCCCTTCCCTCCCCCTACCCGTTCCCTTTTACTCTCTTCCCTTTTTCTCCCTTCCCAGATTTTAGTTGAAGGTGGTGGTGGCGGTGGTGGCAGAGGTGGTCGGCAATGAGGGCGGGTTTGGGGTGGCTGTGAGGACAACAGGGGGTGGATTTAGAGTTGTGGAGGTGTTGTGCGAGGAGGACGGCGCTACTGGGTTTTGGGAGGGGAGGGGGAGGAAAAAAGGACGGTGATGCTGGGTGGGGAGGAGGAAGAAAAGGCGGCGTTGCTGGGTGGAGGTGACTTTGGCTGCGATGGATGGGAAAAGGGCGTGGTAGATGGATTAGCAGGGGAGAGGGGTGTTGCTGTTGGGTAGTTGGTGACCAAGATATGATGACGGAGGAGGGAAAACGTGGTGGCGGAGCAGAGGGACATGGAGAGATGAAGAAAAATAATTTTCTTTTTTTTTTTTGTAAAAAATACCATACAATGCATCCCTCACCTACGTCAGGGATCCCACATTAAACATATTTTAAAACAACCATGTGTATAAGCATCAAATCATTCACGAAAAGCTTTACCAAACACAACCAAAAGATTTTAAATTTGAAACTTCACCGAATCTCTCTCTCTCACATACATATATATATTGAGGTGTCGTTTAGTTCGCACTTGAGTATCGGAATCAGAATCAGAATGAGTATGACAGAGTATGAGTTCGGAGGATATATGTTTGAGCTTAAATTGATAGTTGTTTGATATTGAAGTAGTAATGCGTATGATAGACATATATGGTGTTTGAAACGTATCGAAATTGAAATACTTATCGGATGTGGACGGTCGAAAAAATGACCGAAAAATTTGATCGGCCGGCGGTGGCCGGTGACTTTGACCGGCATACTCCCATTCCCTTTATATTGATAGACAGAGAGCTAGTATATCAAAAAAACAATATCTATCACGAAATACCTGGTTATCAAAATGAAACTCATATTCCCTATTTCCTAAATAAACAACTTCAATGAGTTTGGAAGAATTCAAATTTATTCCCTTATTCCTAAACCCCAAACCAAATTCCAACTCAAGTATATAAGTATGTTAGGCAAGGTTGACGCAATGGCTGGGCCAGAGTGACCTCTTCGAACTAGTACAATCATGTATTACAATATTACCATACACCGGTCAACACTTTCCAATAGGCAAAAAAAAAAAAGGATATAACAGAAAAAGTAGAAAAGAAAAAAGTGAGAGAGTAAAACTGACTATAATCATATAAACACCGACTGATATTATCATTAATTTATTTATTTGAATAAACTGTTTGATCTTGTTCATGGGTGTATGTTTTAATTAATTTTCTATTATCGTTTCAGGAGATTTTTTTTTTGTTTTATCGTCATACTTATAAATAAGTATACTCCAATATTTTCTTATTGTGGCAATAATCATTTTAGTTTGTGTTTGATGTAAACATTAATTAATAAGTACTTAAGTAAATAACATTAAAGATGTATGTACTATTTTATCATTAATTTTTTTGATACCAGAGATCATAGTATTAACTGATCAACTTTGAAAAAAAAAAAGAAAAGTTACCTTTTTATCTCATGTGTTTTTACATAATTATCTTTAAATTCTATTTAGTTTAAAATTTGATCTTTATAGTTTTTGTGTTTTTGGAGTAAAATAAAAACCATATTCTCCGTTAAATTTCATAGATAATTTCTTATTTCATCCGTCTTCTAAACGCGTGTGATTTTACGAATGATTGCTTATACTCTTCATATTTAAAAATTTTTATCTTCGCACTCTCTTTGGTTTTAAATTCAGAGTATACTTTTCGTTAACTTTGAAGAAAAATCAGATTTTTTTAGTGAAAAACATAGGAGGTGTAAAAGTTAAGACATAAAAGTGTAAAAATAAGTTTTCTGAATTTTATAACAAGTCAATATACTTATTAACCAATGTATATATAAGTAAGAAAAATTGATATGTTAGTGATGTTAGATTTTTCGATACCGAAAGCCAACTTCAAGCTTTTATTATTATTTTCTTCCACGTAATAGAATGACTCAGATGAAGATAATGAATGAATATCTATCACACATCAATTAACTAATAATATAAAAAACAATTGTCATTCAATACTAATGAACGAATAAGAAAACTGTTATTATTATACGACAACATATACCCAGCATATATCAACAATAACAAAAGCTATCACTAGAGTCTGGGGAGGGTGAGACAAACAATACCTTCATCCAAAAGGATAGAGAGTTTGCTTCCAGCGAGACACCGACTCTATATGTACATTCATGGAAATAATGAACGACAAATAATGAAAGACAAAGACAAACATAAAAAATGCAAAGTCAACCTAACGTTGAGAGAGTATCTAAGCCCTTATATATACTCTAAGGTGTCCCTATATCCTGTCTAAACCTTGTTAACTTTAATTCTCCGTCTCCATGAGCTCCTATCCTAGACCATGTCCTCAGAGAGATGCAAATCTAGTAGGTCATGTTCAATCTGCTCCTCCCAACTCAGTTTAGGTCTGCCTTTACTTATTTTTTCCTCTACAATGAGACTTTCAACTGCTCTGACGGACGCCGTTGTCTGTCTCCACTTGACATGGCTAAACCATCTCAGTCTCACCTCTCTTATCTTATTCGCTATACTACACACCTCTAGCCGTTCTCTAAATGCCTCATTTCTGAGCCGGTCCTTACACATCACCTCAACATCCCCATCTCTAACACTTTCAGCTTCCGGGACTGTGTCCTCTTGACAACTCGTTACATTATTATTATTATTATTATTATTATTATTATTATTATTATTATTATTATTATTAACGAATAACTTTTAGAGTTGACTCTTTTACCGCGGTAAAATTTTCCATACCCAAGAATACCTTCACCGATAAACTTTGGATGTACATCACTTATAAAAACCACCTCCGACCTCTCTGTCACAGACTAGCAGTCATTATACAACACCTGAGCTGCGTGCAGTATTTTTCAGTTGTCTCCAACTAAAAGCCGGCCTCTTTTCCTCAGCATTCTCTCCCCTAAATCCCGGCTGATCATCGGCGGCTCCGCCGGAATCCATTAGGGCCCTTTTGAAATGTCGGGAGATTACTTGAAGCTGTTCGTGGAGGAGACTTCTCTTTATAACGATATAGTTCTCCGTTCCCTCTTGCCGGAGAGTTGGTGGGTCCAACTCCCTCACTTCTTCCAAGGATGGCTTCGCAACTACATTGGCGGCACTTTGCTTTATCTGATTTCTGGGTTTCTTTGGTGCTTCTATATCTATTACTTGAAGCGTAATGTCTATCTTCCTAAAGGTGTGTATTGTTTTACTTGGGCTTGTAAAAGTTCTCTTTTATTGATTTCGACTTTCGTTTTTTACCTGTTAAAAGTTCTTTTCTTGATTGTTTTGTTTGTATTTGTTTTATTTTTCTCTTTGTTTTGACTTCACATGCTGCTATTTACTTGATTTCTTTGGCAATGCATTATGAATTTTTCTTTTAAGTGACTCGGTTTGGATCCATTATTTGGTCAAAATGCTTGGGGAAGGTGGGATTCTTGGTCCTTGCCTTTTCATTTTCCTATTTTCTCGAATTGTTTGGAAACAGATTACCAGTTTTTCTGTAAAGTCACTCAATTTTGATCGGTTATTAAGTCAAATGGTCTGATGAAGTTCTTCTTTTAGTAGATCCAATCCCGAGATTTATTTATTGTTCATTCCTGTAGTTGGGGGGGGGGGGGGGGGAGGTTGGAGACTTTGGACAGACGTGAGGAAATTGTCAAATGAGTCACCAACGTTTGCTAAATGCATTACACCTGGCTAAGTTAGAAATGAGTTTAGCCTGTCTGGTTAGTATCTTTTGGTCTCACATGGCTATCATGTGGTCTGTTCCTTTGTTTTTTGAGCTTATGATAGCTAATATATTCTGGAAATACATTGGTTGTGATTTTATCTCTAGCTCTTAAGTGGTTTCCTTGTTTTGAATTTTGATCATATTATTGAAGAGTTCAGAAGTGCGTTTAATTATTAATAGAGAACTAGTCTAATCAATCTCACATGGCATGTACTATTTTAATTAGCTTCTCACCCTACTTACATTATAGCTTCTTGCTCTAATCACATGTTCTGTTGTCATATTAATATGTTTAGTCATTAGTAATGAAGTATGTCAACAGTCTCATCTGACACGTCCTTAAACACTACTTGTACCATACTTGACATTATTGTGTTTTGCTATAATCACATGTTCTGTTGATACATTAATATTTGAGTTTTCATGAACCATTAACATATGAGTTTGTGAACATGGAGACAACTAACTAGGTTAGTTAATTGGTCAATCAAATGGCTTTCCCTTTTTTAGAGTTGAAACTGGACCATTGTGTCAAACTCAAGTTGGTGAATTCTCATTATTTATAATTTGATATGGTAAATTTTTTTTTTTGGACTGGATATGGTAAATTGATAAATATATGGACTGCACCCCCTTGAAATTTGAGCTTTTATAGATTTTATCATGCTGAACTATCTTCATGATGTAGTAAACCATTTGCAGCGCGATGCTACACTGTTAAGACTTTTTCACAGCGTCTTTCTACTTCCATTAAACTGGGTAGTTGCTAGTTTATATGGAAGATCAAATCGAATATATAAAATCCCTGAGTAAATGCATACAAATCTTTTAAGGCAAAAACATACTGCTTGACCTCTAACCTTTCTGTTGCAATCCTTTCTATGCATCTCAAGAATTTAACAAGTTTTGATTCCTAGATCCGGAAAAAAAAACGAAAAAGGCTGATTCAGTTGTTTATTCTTGCATTCTGATTAAAATTATTGGCTGGACTGACATGATATCTGATAATCCTGATTGACTGAAATTCACTACATTACAGCAGCATATTTTTCCTTTCCTTTCTAGTGCTGCCGAAGATGTTCCTCTGTTAGTGCTTGCGAAGAGAAATCTGACAGATTTCAACTTTGACTGCAGATGCCATTCCATCAAATAAAGCCATGCTCTTGCAGATATATGTTGCAATGAAAGCTATGCCTTGGTATTCTCTTCTTCCAACAGTCTCCGAATACATGATTGAAAATGGATGGACAAAGTGTTTCCCGAGAATATCTGATGTCGGTTGGTTACTGTACCTAGTATATTTAAGTATCTACCTTGTAACCGTGGAATTTGGGATTTACTGGATGCACAGAGAGTTGCATGACATAAAACCACTTTACAAGTATCTTCATGCTACACATCACATCTACAACAAGCAAAATACACTTTCTCCTTTTGCAGGTAATCTTTATCATCCTAATATTTTTTTCTATCATAGCAGTGGAAGAGTATCCTAGAACTTATTCGGGGGTTGCAATATCTGATTTTGACTAACAATTGATAGAGTGAATGAAACATTTTGGTCTGCACTTTGAGTATTTTCAGTGAGAAAAAAAAAAGTTGTCATTGAGATATATCTTAATAAGAGATCTCCACATGCTATACTTGTGCCTAAGCTTTACTTCTTAGTGATAGATTATATTTCTCTTTCAGGATGTATCTCCTACATAGTGAGAACCATTGGCTTTTGTCCTCGTGCTTAATTAGTAAGACTAAATGAAGTGTTTCCAGATACCCGCGTGCCATGATCAAGATAATAACTAAGACCATAGGGTGATTGGGTAGGGGGGGAATTTCCGCAAATTTCATTGTTTTATCATGGAAGTTGTCCTGTGCCTAAGATAGATAATCGGTGGCTTTCTTTCTATTTAGTGCACCAGGAATCAGAACTCTTTAGTCACCTCAAGATGTATCTAGATAGCGTTTTCCTTTCTAGTTCTAAGATTAGTTTTAGAAGGAGCTTTGGAAAGCCTTTCTGTTTCAAATGTGAAAAAGTGAGAGTATTACGTAATATATGCCCTTCTAGTTGGTTTGTTTTGAATCTCACTATGCAACCTGGAAAGATAAAACTAGAGATTGATACATATATTCATATCCCGCTATATTGTAATCTTTTAATCACTAATATTTCTCTTTAAAGTGAACTAATTAGTTTTCACCGAGAAGTTGGTTATTTCAAGCAACGGCCTTTGTTTTAAAGTAAAGGAAGAAGTTTCTTGAAAAATTCTGGAGGAAATCTTTTGAATTCGGGAGATAAAAAGGAAATAGTGAGGTTTTGTTTTGACAGCGGTGTTTCTTGGTCTCAGAACTGCAAATGTTTGTGTTGTGGTGTCAGTATATTTGCGATTTGGGTAGATTAAAAGTCTGAAAAGGTTAATATTCGGGTATGGGACGCAGTTAATTTACTTTTGTTTGGCAACTTCTTTGGCATCTTTCTCACATTAATGTGTTGTTTTGGTATTAGTGTCTTAAGGAGAAATGCCTGTTTCATATAATTATTTTAGGTGAATGCATAAAAAAAATCAGTTATAAATTTCTGAGGTAAAGAGAATAAGGATTATAATGGTGAGAAGATCTTTATAGTGAGAGATTCAAATGGACATGTAGGTAAAGAGAATAAGGATTACAATAAATTACATGGTAAAATTGGTTTTAGAAATTAGGAATGGTGAAAGAAGACCAATTTTGGCTTTTGATTACGATAAAGTACATGATAAAATTGGTTTTAGAAATAGAGACGATGAAAGAAGACCAATTTTGGCTTTTGCAATAATGTATGACCTTATAGTGATAAATACATTTTTCTAAAAAAGAGATAAACGCTTGATTATATTCAAAACTGGACCAAATAAGTCGTGATAGACTTTTATGACTCGGAGGAGAGATAGACGAGTCTGTAAGGACAGTTAGGTGATAACAGGAGAAAATTTAACAATGCAAGACTCTTGTTGCGTTGGATGTCCGTATCCGACATAGAAGATTGAAAAGAAAAAAGACCTATAGAACTCAAGATAAAATGGTGAAATTTGAAGAAAGCTAAGCAGACATATTTTAAAAAATAGTATTTGAACAAGAAATTTTAACAAAGTCAAGTGGTGCTACAAACGAAATATAGGAGGATATAGGGGTAAAGATAAAAAAATAGCAAGAACTTTACTTGGTGAGTCAAAAGATCGAGCACTTGTAAATAAATAATCTTGGTGGTGGAAAAAGAAGTACAACATGAAATAAAAACTAAGAGAACTAGTTATAAGACACTTTAACTTTGCAAGAATGAAGAGAATTGAGAAAAATATAGGCTTGCTAAGAAAGAAGCTAAACATGCAGTAAGTGAAGTCAAATCAAAGGCGTTTGAAGATTTTTATAAACGATTGGACACGAAATAAGACGAAAGATATGTTTGTAAATATGCTAGAGCGAGAGAAAAGAAGATAAGAGATTTGACTTAAGTTAAATGCATTGAAGCTAAGGTAACAAATTTTAGTAGTGGAAAAGGCAATAAAAAGTGGATGGAGAAGATACTTTGAGAAATTTTTTAATGAATCAATGGAAGATGAACTCTTGTTCAGCGAGTTACGTAACTTTGAAGAGGATATAAACGTAACATGTAGTAGGAGAATTCGATTGTCAGAGGTAGAAGATGTTTTGAAAAGGATGAAAAATGGTAAAGCAATTGGACCTGAGAGTATTCCAATTGGGGCTTGAAAATGCTTAGAGAAAATAGGTATTATGTGACTCAGATATTTTTAACAAGATTGTAAGAGCGAAAAAAACGTATGACTAGCGGAGAAAAATACTTTAGTTTATCTATATAACATCAAAGGAGACATACACGATTGTGCAGATTATAGAATAGAAAGGTTTTGGCGACTCTTATAGATGAGAAGATGATGGAGTAATGTTAAGATGGTGTGGGCATGCGCAAAAGCATCCTGCATCT
>AP025047.1:38915195-38929944 GCA_036186865.1 Eustoma russellianum
GGAAAGATATGTATTAAGCTGGATTTTGGCTGGCTGGATTTGGAGTTCATTTTGAAGAATATTGTCACAGTTTAAAAGTATAATTTCTTCTCTCCCCAACCAAGAAAAACCACAAAAACAAAAAGAGAAAAAAAAAAAAAACACTAGTTTCAATGATCGATTAGAATATTCCTAATTGCAACTACCCTTTTCTTGTTTGGGAGCCAGATGAAAAAGTCCATGAAGTAGATCAAAAGATCCACCATGAAGTACTTCAACACTCTTACTTTCACATTACAAATAGACCTGTGCAGTGCACGGGAGTAAGAAAAAATGTTTCCGGTATATTAGATTTTCGCATATGCGCAGGGTTCAGAGATGGCCAGATCAAGCGATCTAATATACGCAGTCTTACCTTGCATTTTTAGTTGTGCAAGAGGCTATTTTCGATGCTCGAACGTGTAACCTCAAGGTCACAAAACAACAACATTACCAGTTGGTGCAAGACCTGCCCGGAGAGGTAAGCAATATTATTTAAAATAAAAATTGAAGCCGATAGAAAAAATTACTAAGATCATGCAGGAAATACAAACTTCTGTATTATCCCTAAGATTATACAGAAAAATTCTATGTGCAGAAGCAACAGAAACGAAAAAGAACAAAAGGGACCGATAAAAGAAAAAGGAACTGAAAAATTAGATAAAATTAATTAATATCTACATTCCTCTACTGCTATGTCTTCTTTAACCTTATTCAAAAAATATCACCAAAATAAGTTGCAGCACATCAGAATGAGTAAACATTTCTTTTTAAGTGATGAAGTATACTTCTTTTGTAACTTTATAACTATAGTCTATGTTAGCAAGATTTGTTTGATTACTTAAACAAACCTCTCCGAACCCTGTGCAAACGCGGAAACTTATTCCTCCGTGAACTTAAACAAACCTTCATAATGTTATAAACAAAGTAAAGACTGTATGCAATAATAGTAATAAGAAAACCCATTTTCATGGTTGTATTGCATCATGGAACACCGATCCTAAAATGATTGTATAATTTCTTCATGACATTCTACCGTTTCATCTACGTACCATCTCCTTCCGACATCAGAAGATTCAGAAGCACATCACATCTGATCAACTCAAGTCGTATGTTCTCTTATTTTAAATAGATGAACCAAAGGGATCTCAATCCTACAGTAAGTTCTCTTATTTTCCTTCTTCCAGGAAGACGAGGGATTTTTAAAGGTGTCATGGAGAAATAGGGAAGGTGATCACTATGCAAAGGTTTATGATACAATTTACTTTTTTATTGCCAAATCTCTTGAGGCAGAAAGCGGAATACTGGTCTATATTGAGAAGCTTAAGGAAGGTCATGCAATCCTTCTACTCCACGGGTAGAACTTTAGACGTCCAAACAGTGGCGGAGCCAGGAGTCCCTTCTTGGAGGAGCACTGACAGGCTTCACAATAGAAATACCACCGGTCACCGTTTCGGACCGAGAAAGCCGACAAAATCTTCTAGACATATTTTTGTATTATAACATAAAATACATGAAAGAAAACATATCTACCAACCAATATACAAAAAAAATAAACAATACACAATAAACAATATGTGGATCATAATTATTAAATGAATATAGTAATATACATCAATACATATCTTTTATTTGCCTATTGCAGAACGAGAAAGATTTGCCAAGGGATGGAAAAAGATTCTTAGAGATGACATTGATTGAAATCGTTGCATAATATCTTCATCTTCAATAGTGCTAAAAATTTCATGCTCAAAGTAACACAATAAACAATCCGATAGTACGTCACCCCCAACCGGTTGCGTAGATCAGTCTTGACGATATTCATTACAGAAAAATTAGAAACAAACAACTGTCACAAAAGCTAGTGTTTAACAATGGGCATTTGGAAAATCATATTACATTTTACAGTTTACTGTCTGAATGTTGAATCAATGAACCAATCATATACGTGTACATAGTTGCCTAGAAATTGCAAAATAGTTTTCACACCAGCAACAGCCAACACTAAGGATTTAAATGCAGCCTAAAGGTATGTGTAGCTCTCAACTTTGAAACGACTTTAGAGCAACCAAATAAAATCACAAAAGCTGTGTAATTGTAGCATCTTTCCCAACGGAGTGGCACAACTGCATGCCTTCTTAAATTAATATATATCAACTATCGAGCATCAGCCCTCACAGGATTCGTAAGATTAGCAACCAATTAAAAAAAGAAACTTTCATTTTCATAAGCAAACTAATGCAAAAAAGTCTACTAGTTTTCAACGATTACCTTACATGCAAAAAGGACTATTAGTTTTCCAAAACTTGAATTTTTTTAATATATTTAATAGACCGAACTTCCGGTAAGTTTTAGACACATTTTAGTCACTTAGCAGAGAATTGCCGAACGCTAAACACTATGTGACCACGTAACAGAGGGTTAGTGTTCTGTCAAGCAAGGGCACACTATAAACTGAATGGCCAAAAATACAAATACATCTACCTATCTATAGGATTTTTCCACCGACGTTGGAGGGCACGTGCCCCCAGGCCCCCCCTTCCCTCCGCCCCTGCGTCCAAAGGTTTTGAAAAGAAATCTTCTCAGCTAAAGGGAAGCATTGTCTAGGTCCTTACTTTTTTTGTCTTCCCCATGTTTTCGTCACTGAAGTTCTTTTCGAACCAGCGGAAGCATGGTAGTTTCTGGTACACTAAGCTCTCACGTTTGGGCAGGATCTGAGTAAGGACCGGATCGCGAAACGAAACGATCTGATCTACGCATCTCTAATTTGAGACTCAAGCTGGTAAGCCTCCTAGTACATTGATGGGTCATTGCTGCTTACAATGCCAAGTCATGCTGTAAATTACTCCTTTCACAGGGAGAGTTATTGAAAGGGAGAAGCGATCTTGTAAAAAGCAGTTAAACGTACAAGCAACAGCTATCAGAGGATAGACATGTGAGAATTCTTGCATTTTGTTGTCCTCAGATATACAAATGGGGACATATCAGTTGTTTCCTATTAAATGAGTACTGAGTTTGAAGGTAAACCTCATGTCTAAACCCGGGAGCCTAATGCACCGGAAACGTCCTTTTTGAGTTTGAAGGTAAAGGGTTCCTACCTCTCTGGCTCCTGTTGGCAGCTCGCTAAGCCGTGCAACGTTGTGATTTGTGGCCTTGTTGAATGGATTATTTCTAGATTAAGCAATAGAAAATTGCCAATGGCCAAGCAGGAAAGTGTAAAAGAGATGCAATTAAACTTCAATTGTAAAAGGATTTGCAGTAATAACCGGTGCAGGATTTACATGATTTAAGTTATTGAAGACTTTTGACTATTTCTTGCATGTTGTTGGTGAATTGGAGCCAATATAAGAACTCCTAACAACTCTTCCTAATTGACTGATTAAGAGAAGACAACAGAAAGGCAAATCATGCAAAAACATTTCTGCCCACAGAGATTTTATAATCCTTACGTTTTTTTACATATATATTGAATCATCTGGTTATGAATCTGAGGTTTTAATCAATTCATAGGTTTCTTGTTAAACAAGAAAATTCCTAACAACACAACACTAAATATCAATATACTAGTAAAAAAAAAAATCATAAAATCAACTTATACACAAAACGGAAAAAATAAGAAAAATAGGAAAAGAGTGGACAGAAAATTGTTCCCAACAACTGCCACACCTAGAACAAGAAGGGCAACTTGATATCAGTAAGAAAAATGAAATGAAGGGACATGAAAAGAATACATTCATCTCATACATACACACACAAACGTTATATGTATTAAGTTTCAGATCAAAATAAGGTAGCTGAGCAAATGTATAAACTTATCTCCTCAGCTCTTCATCAGCGTTTCTCCAGCCACAGAGTATCAAACTTCAAGCTTGCTTCGCTTTTCGGTAATCTGCAAGAAATTTGATTGTGTTTGCTATACTTTGATCTCACATTTGATGTCACAATTTACTCCACCGTACCAAGAGCAGGAACTTTGTACTGATATCTCATGCAATAAGTTAACCACACAAGTTTTAATGCCAAATCACCAGACCAGACCCTTTCTTCTCCTAAACCAGTCAACGCGATCGGTGCTCATCCGAGACTTCTCAACCTTGTTTGGTTTCTTGGACTTCTCAAGTCGGCTATCTAAACTGTTTCTAGAATTTTCAGTGAGGCCAGGCTGGAAACGTAATGTGTCTGAAGGGCCATTCTCAGCAGCTTTGGTCTGAGTGTTCCCATCTTCTGATGCTTTTTCGGAACCATTTGCTACTACTGGCTTAGATTTGCCAAGAGTCAACACAAACTTTTTCAGATGTTTTATGTACTCAGGGAAAAGCTCAAGATTACAATGGCCACCCCCATGTATCCACAAGGGGTCATACTTCTGTTTGCAAAGCTCCGAAAGTCGTCTTCCATGTGAACAATCAACTACTTCATCTGCTGTACCCTAAATATAGAAATACAAAAGGCAATTACACAACTTTCTTAAACCTGTAAAACCGGAATAATCATGGTAAAAAGCTATTTGTAGAAGTAGTTTACTCCTGCTAATTCTCTAATTCAAGTTCTTTAAGACACTTTCTGTTGCTTGACAAGGTGAAATTTCCAACATGATACTAATGTGTTTCTTCACAGCTTTCCTGGCTTATTGTCTTTTTTGTGGTAAAAGCTATGAAAAGGAACCTACAAAAAGCTGATCAAAGACGACATGCTTACCAGCTATTTTTTTTTCTCTCCTACCCACTCTTTTCCACTAAAAAGGAGAAAGAGAAGTAAGGAAAGGAAGAACAAGTTCAGAACAATCTTGTCAACATGACATTCAAAAATAGATCGCAGAGCCACTTACATGAATCACCAAGACGGGACAATTTATCAGTACAATCTTGTCGACATTCTGAAAAGAACCACATACTAGAGTAAGCAATCACATTTAGAAACAAGAGATGAAAACATTCACAAAGACCAATCACCTTGTAAATGTCAAACCAGTATGTTCGCTTGATAGGGTACAGGACCCTTATCCCAGACAAAATTGGACTGTGTAAGACAACACCCCTCAAGTTTGGGATACGAGATGCAAGATCTACGGTAGGGCCACTACCAACAGACTGACCATACAGTATTAACTGTTCATCTTTAACTCCATATTGCTCCTTGAGGCATCTATAAACTGCAGCAATGTCTGTATATGTGTTATATTCAGTCGGCTGTTTCAAAAGACACAGGACGTTTATGTCACATAATAATAGAATGAAACAATTTCATAAGCATGAGTAAGAAAAACAGGGGTTAAATACACTGCAATTAGGTAGAAACATAAGAAGTGAAATCTCACCTTCCCAGTTGATTGTCCATAGCCAGAGTAGTCGTACCTACAAGAGAAATTGCAAGTGGTAAGTTCACAGAACTAATATTGCGAAAAATATGAAACCAATTCTCAGTTTTTGTCCAAGAATTGGTTGTGCTATTACGAGTAGGCTAAGACACCAAGACGAAAGCTCTACCCATAACACCAACGGGTAACAAATATTACAGGCATAAAATACATAAGCAGATAACGCCACTGAGAGGAAAAACAAACCCTTCCACCAAGGTAACAAGTTAAACTTGAACATCACAAAATTCCTCATGTCATACCAAAGAAAGGGAGAGACAAGCTAATGATTTATGTCTTAATTTAGAGGGGCTAAAGCTATTGCATTACTGCGGTTGACAAGGACTATGGTGCTGAGCCTGCCAAAACATTACTAATCAAGGGGACAGCACTAAGAGATCAGCAACTGTAAGGTACGAGTATAATTCTAATATCAACATAAAAGTACTAGTTTACTCCAAAAACCTTGCAGCTATATTAAAAAAGAACATCGCCAAAGAACATAATAAGATCTCAAGATAGAACATATGCATTTCTTGAAGAATGAAACTTTAGAAATAGTTAAGAACCAAAACATTTGTACATGGCAATCTCCAGATCCCATAAACTTTTCCTCGCATACAAATGTAAAGCAACTGCAACTAAATCGAGTCTTTCAAATTCTAAAACTTCTCATGCATTTGTCTTCATAAAGAACCATGCTATCAGATGCAATGTGCCAAGTTCAGACCAACACAGCTGCACGCAGGAAAATGAATGAAAAGGGAAAAATAAACTGAATTTTCTAGGAAGATGGGAGAGATTTAGAACATTGTCATCCAATGTTCACGCCACTTGATGGCCTTTGTATGCCCATCATATTAGGCTGGTCTATACTTTCATTAAGACATACTTAACTTGAAACACATCTTATTCCATTTTAGAGATGTCGTCATCTCACAAACCACAATCAAGTAACTCTTCCAAAACTCCAGCATAGACAATAGTCACAGATAATGTTAACTAATTCCCAACTAAGTCCAATCCACAGACTTCAATTGGCTGACACATCATGTCACTGTTTTAAATAAATGAGGGTATTTAATGTTTCTCCTTGCAACTGAATTGATAGAAACTAAATGTTAATTAACATCCTCACATGCTCTATCTTCCTTCAGAATCAATCAAGAAAATATTGTTACATGTATAAAAATGTAAAACCTTAGCATTATCTAATCCCTAACAAAACTCTACCACCAAACCAAAATCAAAATCAACCATATATTCCCTCTGTCCCAAAAATATTGTCTAAACTAACTTGAACATATCCATTTTGAACTATGCTCGCTCAAGTCAAATTAGGAAATATTTTTGGGCCTTAGGGAGTAATAAACACCTAACAATAACAAAGATCAACTTGCAGCTCATTAATTAGCAGACTATACAGCACAAATGACTAACAAGAAAGGTCAGTAAAGTTTCAAACTTTACTAAATTAGGCAAAATAATTGGTGAAAACAAAAGTTACCCAATAAGATTAACGCGAAGGCGAAGGCTTAATTCGACGAAGAGCTCAAACATCTGTCCCAAATCAGCAGCGTTACCATGAGAGTAAAGCATAGTAGCTGAAGCTTTAGGATGCTTCACGTGAACAGCAATAATATCATTCCCACGCTTAGTTCTCAGCTTCAAGACATCTACACCTTCCCTCCTCGACAGCTCCGGAATATATAAAGCACCACCGGCTGAGCTGTCAGCGGCCATCACAGTATACGACGGAGGAGTCGGTGGGAAAAAGGCGAACTTAGCCGCGATTGAGGATGTAACGCCGCCCATCTTTTGCTAAAATTAAGAGTACTTGGTCTTCTGAATTCATAAAGATACCAACTTTATCACTTTTTCAGCTTTGTTTGGTCCGTATTTGACAAAATTGAACTGAATTATCTTCCTTATGCCTTTTGAAGGATACGGTAAAGACAGAGGGAGATGGAGGGGAGGCTCGCGGAAAGGAGGAGGTGCGTCGAAGAGGAATACAGAAATGTATGATTTTGCCTATTAAAGTTATCAGACAAAGAAATGCTCAAAAGTGAGACGTTGGAGTGCTGAGATTACTATCTCGAGATAATAGTGGTTGACAAAAGGTTGAGCCCCAATTCAAAGTACTCCGACTGTGTCAGCCTCAAGAAGCTGCATGGAGGATGTAAATCAAGAGTCTAGCAATCTTTTAGATTGGGTGAGATCTTACACAGTTACCCACATAAGGTGGCCCCACAAACCAGACCTTTGGCATGGCAGCAGAAGAACACCCACACTGTGCGTGTCTCTAGATTCGAACTCATGACCTCTTGGTGGCAATACCCAACCTGAGTACCAACTGGACTATGCCCTGGGGGCTCTCGAGATAATAGTCACGGAGAGGAGGAGTGGGGTTGGGGGCTGCCAAGGAGATAGGATCCCCTCACCCATTTTTCCTTACCCCACGCGTCATCGCACGACACGTGGCAGCAAATGGGGTGGTGAGGCTAGATGTTGGTCACTTGCATCTAACTTCACCACCTCACCCTGCTACCACGTGTCGCGTGGTCATGAGTGGGGTGCGGAGATTGAGGGTGAGGAGATCTCATCCCCCAAGGGGCAAAGGCTTTAACGCTTTTGCACGGAAACCAGAGTGTTTTAATCATTCCTTGGAGAAAGGGTGAAATCCCTCGGGCCCCACCGCCCTAGCCCCATCGAACATGTGTGGAGGATGTAAATCAGGAGTTCAGCGGTCTCCTGGTTGGGTGAGATCTTACGCAATTATCCACACAAGGTGTCCCCCCACAAACCAGGCTTTTGGCCTAGCAGCAGAGAAATACTCACACTGTGCGCGTCCCTAGATTCGAACTCTTGACCTCTTAGAGCAAATCCCAACTCGAGTACCAACTGGACTATGTCCTGGGAGGATGTGTTCCTCCTAATACGTCAGTTGGGTTTTTCTGAAGCCCAATATCCTTAGTCCCGTGGGCCTTCATTGTTCCAGTCTCATGTATTTTCATAGGCCCACAGGGCTCCAGTCTCATATAGTTTCATGGAGAATGTAAATCAGAAACTCAGCGATTTTTTATGTTGTTAAGGCTTTGTCAAAATCTACTGTCTACTGTAAATTGGGCTATCAACTCTTTAATCTAATTGAGTCGGATACAATAACATAACTATTAAATCTGGTCAGTGGATTTTTTGATATGAGATTCCGAACGTGTAGATTCGAGTTTGAGAAGTTGCAGTATAAAAAAATAATGGTCTTGCTAGTTTAGATTTATATCTTCGTAGACAAGAAACATTATTCTCCTATTGCTGAATGATCATAATTTACGTGTTTACAAAATTAATAGAGCAGAGACCCTCAGGACGATGTTATAATATGTTGCGTACGAAGTTAATCATGTGTCCATAAACATTAGCTTTGTCCGTGCTTTAAACCATATTTTAAAACCATGTACATTCTCTAAAAATGTTAAATACAACCTCGTAAGTCCATTTTTCTAGTTCTCAAATAAAAAAGAGTCCATTTTCTAAGATAAAAAAAATCATTATAAATAGTAAAAGTTTTAACGGGAAAAAAAAAGAAATTTAATGATAAAACTGTTAACTAAGTCAACGCATTTGGTTGCGTCTGTAAGTTGACAACAAACGGTTTTAAACCGGTTGGGATATGAGAAGGCAAAAAGTGAGGCAAAATATGAGGCCTCCAATCATGCACTGCCACATGTACAAGTAACTATTTTTTAAAAACAAAAAAATTTTAAACTTCTTCCACTTTTTTACACATGGCAGCGCGTGATTGGAGGCCTCATATTTTACCTCACTTTTCACCTCCTCAGATCTCAACCGGTTTTAAACTTGAGGAATCACATGAGATTTAGTGCATACTAAAAATTATGGTGTGTTACTATTTTACAATACTTTACAGAAATAGTTTTTGTGAGTTGCTCTGGTGTCACCTCTTACGAAGATACATCCGAATTCCCATCATTTTGGAGCAAAAGGCAAAATCCTTGACCGAAGAGATCTCTACCGTCTCTGTCTCAAGAATCATTGTGGAAGATGTAAATCAGGAATTCAGCTGCTTCTTAGGTTGGTGAGGTCTTACACAATGACCTACACAAGGTGTGTACTGCAAACTGAGCCTTCGGAAACACCTATACTGTACGTGCCTCTAGAATCGAACCATGTATCTTTTAGAGCAAATATCAACTGAGTTATGTCATGACCACTTCATTTGACTTCTATAAGTTGGCAATTGTTTGGTTTTAAAAACCATTCACATCATCATCATCAGCATCCAGTATATCCCAACGACAGTCTGGGGAGGGTAAGTGATAGGCAGAAAATACCTCTGTTCCAAGGGATAGAGAGTCTGCTTCCAGTGAAACCCCCGGCTCTATATGTACCTGCATAAATGACATAATAATATAGATATGATTAACATAAAAAGACACCAATATTTTGCATCTGAATAATGGAATGATGATTAACACTATGTACGCATCTCCATTAATTTTTTTGGCGCTGACTTTTCTTGATGGCCACTTCTTCAGCGGTTGAGATCACAGCAGGTAGAAAATGAGGTAGAATATGAGGTCTCCAATCACGCGTCGCCACGTGTACAAATTGTTTTTTTTTAAAAATAAAAAAATTTAAACCTCTCTCATCTTTTGTACACGTGGCGACGCGTGATTGGAGACCTCATATTCTACCTCATTTTCTACCTGCTGTGATCTCAACCGCTTCTTCAGAAGTGGCAGCGCTTGAAAAAAAAATAATAGATTCATGTCTAAATTTATCGTTGTTATGTCACGTTCCAATTACCGTCAGCATCTCTAGAAAAACTTGTTTGAAAGCATAACAGCGTGGTAAAGCCTTCACTAACCACATCTATATTATTTTTTTTCTTGAATAGTTTGTTATTTTTATGCATGAAATAACCACTTTCATACATTATATGCCATTATGGGATGGAAAAACAATCACTATACCGCATGAAGAAATAACCACTACAACAACACATATGTAGTATATCTCAATAGCATCAAAAGTTATCGCTAAGAATTGAGGAGGGTGAGAAGCAGACAAATAATACATTCATCCCAAATGATAGAGATGCTTCTACTGAGACTCCCGGCTCTATATGTACCTGCACAGATGACACACTAACATGGATATGGTATGCTAGTGTGTTAGTGAAAGAATTTAGTAAATACAAATATAAAGCTTTCAATATTAAAACAGCATAACTGTGTATATGCACAAAATTGAAAGACAAAAACAAATGCACTAATAGGGATATGATGTATTAGTTTGTAGAGAATTAACTACAATAACACCATAATGTATTTAAATAAGCCATTACAATTATAGGAGGAGTGTAAAGGTTAAAATCCAAAATTTAATGGTTTTGATTTCTTCCTGAATAGTTCAGAGTAGGGTTGTAAATGAACCAGGCCGTTCGGTTGTTCGGCTCGTTTGTCTTGAGCTCGAGCTCAAACTCGGCTCAGATAAAAGGTTAATAAACAGAGCTTGAACACCTTTTTCTGTTCGAACTCGGTAAGTAGCACCGTTCGTTTAAGGTGTTCGACTCGTTAATGTTGTTTGTGAGTTAAATGAACCAAGCTTGAACAATTAAATATGTTCGTTTAAATAAATGAACAAGCTCAGCTCGTTTGCTAAGTTAAATGAACCGAGTTTGAACAACGTAATGCTCGGCTCGTTTACTGCCCTAATTGAGAGGAGGGGGAAAAGGATGAGGATTTTAGGTGGTTGAGGGTGTGAGCTGGAATACGAATAGGCGTGCATATATATGAATGACCATTAATAACCCTATTTAAGATTTCCTGACTCTTGTCTTCTCTCCCTTTCTTGATTTATTGCCACCGCGTGACATTTTGTGCTGGATGAAAAATATACTCTTCTCTTTTAAAATATAAGTTGATGTATAGTTGCAAAAAAATTGTTTAAAACATTAATTATGGTTTTTATTTTTAAATATGTCTATTTTAAATAAGTTGTTTGTATTAAAATATGTGTATTTAATGAAGACAAATCGATAAAATTATACAATTTCTCTTGCCATTTAAAGCAAGTGATTTGTATTTTATAACATAAAAAAATTAAAAAAATAAACTTATATTTGAACGAAAAGAGTAACTAAGAAAGAAAGGATAGATATTGGAATTTTATATCGTATAAGTCTAGGGGTGTTAACGAACCGAACCGAACCGAATACTAGGTTTTCGAATTTGGATTCGTTTAGCTAAACGAACTTTAAAATTGTTCGAGTTCGGCTCGATAACACTATAACCGTTTAAACGAGTCAAAAAGTTCGCAAAATAGTTCGGCTCGTTTTAGTAAACGAACTCAAACATCTGTTCGAATTCGGCTCGTTTACAGATCATTACCGAACGAATACGAGCCGAACACGAACCGAACTCGAACAGTTCGTGAACTAGTCGGTTCGTTGAATAGCCCTACGTGTAACTAAAGAGTTATATAGTAAGCCTGAATGCTGGTCCTCCGACGCATGAACGACGTCGTTTGAATGGTTTGCTGTTTTTTCTTTTCGGTAAATGGCTTTGGGTGATGTAATTAAGGAAGCTTCCTCCACGTGAAGACTGATGTGTGGTTTACCGAAAGTGTATTTCCACTTCCAAATATGAATTCCACTAGTACCCCTCTATTTCCCTGATATTTTCTTCAGATAACATAATTATAGTGGGATTTCTGCACATTTTTGTATATTTTCTCCTCCTGTTTCTCTAACCATGGAATGTTAGTGGGATTAGGACAAACGCATGCTGTTTATGTCCTCTTTTTTCAATTTATGTGACACCAATGAAAGAATAGAGATGAATGTAGTATGTTCAACTTATGTATTCATGACTATATTATATACAAAATTGCATGAGTGCGAATGTGTATATTTAATGAATGTGTCCATGTAAACGAGAGTGAGTGTATGAAAAGAACAATGAAAATATGATATAAATGTAAGAAATACAAGAAAGTACTATGTGATATGTGTATGTGTGAATATGTGATACTATACGCGAAAGTGTCTATGTACATCATTTGTTATTATTGTTGAAGTGATGAAATAAAGATCCATTTTCCAAAAAATGTGTGATACTACGTGAAAGAGTCTATGTACATTAGGTAATGGAATAAGGAAAAAATAGCACTAGTGAAGGTGCCTGCATGATTGATTTTCTTTAATGAGAATGTATGAGTCTACTCTTTCCATATTTATATTTTTCAGGGCATGACACTAGTGATAATGTCCAGAAATGATGTTAACTACAAATTTTTATGTTATCTTTTCTTTATGATGTATTCAAAAGATCGATGAACTTATGATATACCGATGAAGATTATGTTTTATTGGGAATAATGTTGATGAAACAAAAGGATGTTGATGTTTTTATGAGTTCAAATTTATTAAGTTTGGAATCAATTATGCTTTTTTCATGTCCACTCACTTTAACATGAAACTGAATGACTTTACGGGGTGTTTAATTGGAGGTTTATTCATTAAGAGTATAGGTTTGGAGGGCTTCCAAAGTCATACACGTTGTTTGGTTGTTAAAATTGGAGGTATGATTTCAGATTGATATCCGAATATTTGGGTTTGAATATCGTTTTTTGATGTACTAGCACCCCATTGTCTTTCAATATGGAAGGTATGAGTTTCGAGCTTGACCACCCTCAACCCTCGCCTGCTGCCTCCACCCACATCCAATGGTCAAACAGGACGGTCAAAGGCCCCTGTCGGTCAACGCCGCCGTCTGCAGGCTGGTCACTATTTTGATCGGTCAAAATTTTCTGGCCGGCCACGTTCGACACCCATTTCGATTCCGATACGTTCTAAACACCACCAATGACAATCATACTCATTCCCACTTCAATATCAAACAAATATGAGTTTTACTCCTAAAATCATATACTTTCAAACTCATACAATGTCATACTCATTTCAATTCCGATTCAAATATCTAAGTGCAAACCAAACGCCTTTAGCGTGTATATCATTGAAACATTGACAGTTGTATCCCGAGGAAGTGTTCGGAGACATTACAACATGCATCACAAGCATTTGAAAATAACAAAGAAAGTGAGCTTAACTTTACATTCAAGAACAAATCAACAGAAAATTGCAACACATCAAAGGGTGAGTCATTTACTAAATATTACTAGATATTAAAACCGTTACATTAAGTAAGCTAGTGACAATAATCCCACAAACACTAACCTTACTTCAACATTTTTATTTCTGATTCCCCTCTACATTATTACAGCTCCTCATTATTAATTAGCGTCTTTATTTCATAAATAAGACGCCATCACACATAAACACACACATGATTAAACCAAACACAACAATTTTAGCACGATGGAGTTGCAACCCGACAGGTGACAGAAAGCTTGCGAGCATTAGGGGAGTTGATAAACGGCCTGAGGCTAGGGTTTCTCATGTAACCACAAAGGCAAGGCTTCTGCTCCCTCAGCTTATTACAACAAGCCGGTGAAGGCGCTTGCGCCGACGTGATTGCACCGTAGCACGGTGTCAGCTCCGTCGCGACGCAGGTCACCGCCGTGGTCTCATGTACTTGACCGGCGAAAACAGTTAACATCACTAGCCAGAGGACTAGTGCAATTTGGTTAGGGTTCTTGATCATTTTTGTAATGAATATTGGACTATGATAAAATGGGGTTTCAAAGAAAAAAGTAGAAGGGTTGATGGAAGACGAAGTAGTGGGGTGGATTAAGGGTTGAGTGCTACATGTATATATAGTGTCAATGGATGTCCTTAGATAAATTAATAATCCATTAACAAAGTGACCAGCTTTTGTTTTTGTTCTATATATCTAACACAACAACATTATTCCATTGACTTCGAGGATTCCGCGTATGGCGGAGTATAGAGAATTCAGATGGACGCAACCATGCTCATGTGTTAGAAACACGTAGAAATTGTTTTCCGATGACCCATAATGAAAAATGCGTAAAACTGTGCCGATCAACTGATACTTCACAATATAAGAAGCGGAGCCAATTTAGTGAGTCATTTTGTTTTATTCTATCATATTCCAAAATCAAAGAAAGGTATGTGATTGAATCTATTGGAAATGGAAACAATATAGTTGACTGAAATTTTTTGTAGTTTTTTGGTATTTCACCGCTTACTAATCCAGTATACGTATAGTAGGCCTCCTTCGCCACGACATTAGTGGCTTACCCTTCGCCCGTCTATCGTATCGGCTCGGCTTCATCCTAGAAGCTACTGCTTCCGCCTCTCTAGGCTTCGCTATCGCTCATGACTGGTATATGGATCTCTCTATGTAGTGGTCGGCCTTCTAGAAGCTT
>AP025047.1:38929954-38978295 GCA_036186865.1 Eustoma russellianum
CCCGTCTATCGTATCGGCTCGGCTTCATCCTAGAAGCTACTGCTTCCGCCTCTCTAGGCTTCGCTATCGCTCATGACTGGTATATGGATCTCTCTATGTAGTGGTCGGCCTTCTATGCGTGTAAGACTTGCTGGGATAACGCTGTGATAGGTACGAAGTCACTAATATAGCTAGCTATATTAGGTACGTGTAGTCACTCATATTAATGCTATTAGGGCATACAACTTTGTCAAAAGGGTAGCGGAAACGTTACCTCGCTTGATAGCCAGTTATACCCCTGGCTCTCACGTATTCCCAACTCTCCTCACTTATCACAGCAGTTAGAAGAAGGTGGGGTGGGACTAGGAGGGTTACTATAAGTGTTGTGATGAGATCTGTCTTTCGGCTTGGTCGTTCTCAACATATAAATCAACTATGAATTTTTAAAACAACATAAATTAAACTATATTAAAGAGTGACTTATATTTTAAGACAAAAGAAATATATGTTTTTCTTTTTCTTAATTAGACCATCTACCGTTTGTAGATATATTACGCTTCTTCTTCGCTGAAGGTCCCTATAATTTGGTTTACGGTTTTGGCTTCTATTTTATCTTAAAAAATATTATCATAGTTAATTTTTAAAATTGTATAAATTGTATAAGTATTTAACTAGTCAGCCTAATCAAGGAAGGGACCCGGTTCACACGTCTATTAACGCAATTTACATGTGGATTCAACCTGTTAACCCATTGAAATAATTTTATTAAATTAATTACAATATTGCTTAATTAATATCGCCTAAAACATAAAGACGGTCTGGTTTTTCTGACCGAGTGAAAAGAACGAGGCATGTTGAATAAATACGCCACCGACACTCCCCAATTGGCAATTATGTACTTCAGTGCGTAGGAATGCTACTCTGGAGTCAGGATTCATCAACTTGGAAAATGTGAAATTGTGAAGGATTTACGAAATAATCAATTATCTTCATGGTAAAATTGTAGGTTATGGCTCACTACATCAGACCGTTTATATCAGATCAGAAAGCGATCCGATTTCTTTCGAAGGCTGTGTAAATATCGAAATCTAATACACCAGGAACGTCTTTTTATCTGCATCTCCATTCTACCCAAATTACGAACATTCTACCTTAGATTTGTCATAATTATACTTTTGACTAAGTTCATTTAGCAGACTGTTGGCTGCCTTTGCAGATCAGTATACAAGTAAATCGTAATTGCTCTTTCCTTGGGGATACAAATGGAAAATAAAAGTGCAATTCTCATATCCAACATTTAAATTATTTTATTTTACACATGCATGCAGACGGGAAGGAATCCTTAAACCCAACATTTGACGACAAGTATCGACGTACCTGTGCATCTAAAACAGTTTTACTTAAGATACGTTAGTTTTCATCAGATAATCATCGTAACGGCTGTCATTTTATCTTTGAAAAGGTTAATTTATGTGTTTTGTTTTTGATATTAGAAAGAATTACTTACTAGTTTCATTATAAATGACGACAAACTATTTATCACGTAAATTTGGAATGGTCATTCGATGAAAGCATTCAGGTGAAATTACTATCAAATAAGGCCGGTCATTCATATCTCACACCTCATATCTCCACAATATTCCTTGAAACTGAGACGGTAGGAATCCCTAGGACCAAGATATCTCTTTTTGCTTTAAAAACTTAAACATGCTAAATTTGACTACTCAACCTCGTATCAGAATCCACGTGGTCGAGGTGTGGATCATATAACGTCATTTGAAAAGTTAGATTAATGCAGGACATATGAAAATGTGTGACGATATAAATGCCATTAATAGATGGCGACTGAACATGTCCTGTGTCAATGAAGAACACTTAATTGGATACTGTGCCATCCAAGGTAGCGTTTGAAAAGGAACATTATTGAATATTAATCAAATATAATTTAATTCCTTCAATCAAATTTTTTCTTCCTCTTATTTTATAGGTGTATAACACTACTTGAAAATATTGTAAAGTAGTTATGTATGCGCTATTGGTGAGTAGGTAAAATAAGTTCTCTTAGAGAGTATTTTTTATTGAAACTACACTTTTAAAATACATAGTTCTTATAAAGACATTCCACGCGAATAATAAACAGGTTTTTTGACAAAATATTTGTTATATTTCGATCGTCTGGCAAGACCTTGTATAAACGCGTTTTTCGTACACTAGGCTCATACGTTTACGTAAGATCTGGAGAGAAGTCAGATCACTTTGCAATCTGAGGTATGCAGCTTTATCCTACATTTTATATAATAGAATGTTTCTGGAGCTCTTGTACATTTAGACCTTGTACAAGGTGTTTGCCAAGACCTTGTACATTTAGACGAAATAGGTATTTTTTTTTAACCTATAGAACTGTAAACATCACGCGGGACATAATGTAATAATCAAATTGTATTATTGGAGAATATGCACCTATGTTTTTGTTAAGTACACAAATAATTGCCAAATAAGTGACCGTAGAACATATTATACAAATAGACGATTTACATCTCAGAAGGCGAAGTAGACAACTCAATATTTAAACAGCTGCATTTGTCCTGAGTTAGAATTGCGCTAATATTTTTTAAGCAAATTGGATTATAATCAATGAAGAAACTCTATTAGTTATTTATCAACCAATTAAAAATATAATAACAAAAGGCATGCTTCTTGTTTTTTATATTCATAATTATCATTATTTATGTTATTAGTTAATAAATATCTAATACTTAGTCATTGATCATTTTATTTTATTTTTTATTTTACTATGAAACAAAAATGTATCTTACTAAATTGGCATCCCATGTCTACGTGGGCTGCAGTCAGTCATTGACGTAAGAAGTTATAAATAATGTTTTCAAAATAGTAGTATTTTAATACCGTATTCGTTCAGTGTTTCTAAGTCAATGTGTCCTGAGAGGTTTTTGGTGTAACACTTCTAAGAATACTAGGGTTTAATGCTTGTTATTCTATCCGACCGACAAAGAGCTTCTTGATTTTCTTTTTTTTTTTTCACATGCCAAGAATTAGGGGTGGCAATTTCAAACACGACACGAAAACACGATCCGAACCTGACACGATTTTTGCGGGTATGGATATGACCTTGGCGGATTTCGTGTACAAATCGGGTAAGACCTAAAAGATACACGCTAAGGACGGGTCAAATCTGGGTATACCAGCGGGTTACCCGTTTATACCCGAAATACCTAAAAATTTAAAAATATATTTTAAATAAAAATTTATATTTAATAAATTAAAAATAAATAAATTTTTCCAAAAAATAATAACCTAATCATTAATCCCTTCCCGGTCCCCCCTTCCGCCATTCCCAAAATCCCGATCCTTATTCCCAAATCCAAATCTTATTTCCCCCTTCTCCGATCTCTTGCCCCGCCGCCCGCAACCAATAGCCAGGCCCCTCTCTATCTCTCTTGTTCTCTAATCTCCGCCCGTCCGCCGCCAGATCTACAGTTCAGGTGAGTATCTTGACAACTTCTTCTTTATGAGCAGATGGCTACTTGTTATCTTTTCTATTTTCATAAAATTCCTGATGATTATTTAGCAATGGTGATTCCTTTTCAAAAACAAACGGATTCAACTCAAATCCACCTTCAGCTTCACTGCTACAGACATCCACTCATGACATCATAAGTTTACATATTGCAAAAGATGATGGTGAAGAAGCTGAAGATTCGTGCTCAATTAAGTAAGCTACAGTTGCAATGGTGAAGAAGCTGAAGATTCATGGTCAAATAGTTTGTCCCGCCTCCTCTCTTTTGATTTACGTGACTAGAGAGATGTGATTTAATTTCATGGTCTATGACATTTTTAATCTTTAACATTTAGTTTTGTACTTATTGTTGTTTCATACATTGTAACAGTAGTCGTTTAAGTACATGAAACCTGAAAAATACATGAAACCTTAAAATACCTAAAAAATACATGAAATGACCCGTACACGACTTGAAATATTTGTACTTGTCAAGTTCGTGCGTATACACGATACACGACACGAAACCTGACATGTACGGGTTTGGGTATCTACATCCATACACGTGAAGCAAACGTGTAAGATATGTGTATGTCACTTTGATACACGAAATCCGAAAAACACGAAACACAAAACACGATACACGACGTGTTTGACATCCCTACCAAGAACCAAGATAAGGGTTGTGATCTCCTCACCTCCACTTTTCTCACCCCCTTTGTGACCACACGACACGTGGCAGCAATGGGGGTGGTGAGGCTAGATGAGAGTCATCTGCATCTAGCCTTACCACCCTCTTGCTGTCATGTGTCGCGCGGTCACGCGTCACCGCACCCTATGCGGTGAGAGGATCCTATCCCCAAGATAAGCATGAAAAGAATTCTACTTTTGCGTGAAAATAAACCGAACATTTAAAAAAAAAATGATGCATTTTAACTTAAACATGTACACACACATGTATACACTTTTTGTCTTAGCCTTAAAAGGTTTCTAGGGACAATAACACGGAACATCAATGCCAATGATCTAAATGTAGCCAACAGGCTAGTTTTTTATATTTATTACATAAAGACATTTCTTGCGCATACTGTAGCAAAATTTTACATAACTAAAAATTGATGTCGGTCCAATCAATTAAGTAGGCGTGACCCATATCAGACCTACTCACTTCATTTCTATTTATTGGGTTGGGATCTCCTCATCCTTATTTTCCTCATCCCTTTGTGACCGCACGACACGTGGTAGTAAGGGAGGGTGGTGAGACTAGATGAGGGTCACTTGCATCTAGCCTTACGACCCCCTTTACTGCCACATGTCGCGAGGTCATGCGTCACCGCACCTCTTTGCGGTGAGGGGATCCTATCCCCTATTTATTTGCCATCTTTTTTATATTCATTCTCTCTCTTTATCTCTCACTTCAGCATCTCTGCACGATATTTATTTCTGTCTTATCCGGTATTATCATCGAGACATTACTGCTATTTTGACGGTCATTATCGTTCCATCTAATCACTTCTAGTCAACTGTAATACAATTCACCAACTCTCGTGAAATTTAATCTAACCTTATGGTGTGGTTATCTGCTTAAATATTGAATATAAGTTCTAAAACTTTAAAGGACATGTGAAGAGAAAGCTAATGTATTCGTCATGATAATCCCTTCGTCTAAAGTTGATGTTTTGTGATATCGATGTTACGGGTTCGAACTATAGAAACAAAGTCTTATACAAAGTGTAAGGTAAGGCTCCGTACATCAAATCGTAAAGCGATCCAACTCCTCCCAATCCTGCACAAACACGAAAACCTATTACATCCGAAACTCCTTTTTATTCCCTCAGTCATCTTCTGGGAGTTCTAAAGATGTGTGGGAAGTCCCTTTGGAAGATTCCTACAAAGCCAAAGTTAAAAAGTTTTCTATGAAATGCTATGCTAAAGATTCATACAATCGGTTGGAGGGAGGGAAGGTGGGGAGTGCTGCGGCAGATTTGTGGGATGGTATTAGAAAGTGGAAACATACCGATATTGTTTGCTCGAGAGTCCATGGGTGACTCGGATATGACAGCAATCTGCATTGGGTAGGAGCCAGTGTTCTTTGCACCGTTATCTTGAAAGGATTTTATGGAGATTTTGTGTCATCTTGTGGTCTTTCTTTGGAACTTTTAGAACGTAATTGAAGGAAGGAAAAGGATTATGTAGTTTATCACAAACCCAAATACAAATGGGTATATTAGATTTCCATGGGGTAAACAAGCTGGTTGCGACCAGCTTCCCATGCACCGCTAGCTGAATTACCTTTTTCCCATTCCGTGGGCGGGATAGGATCCCCTCACCGCAAGGAGGGTGCGACGACGAGTGACCGCACGACACGTGGCAGCAAGGGGTGGTGAGGCTAGATGCAGCTGACCCTCATTTAGCCTCACCATCCTTCTTTGCTGCTACGTGTCGCACGGTCATAAAGGAGGTGAGAAAAGTGAGGGTAAGGAGATCTCAACCCTTCGTGGGCATGGAAAGAATCAAAGGCGGGACTGTTAAAAGAATCAACATTAACGATATACTTGTCGACTATACCTGAACTTGTCCATATTACATATTTCTTCTGCTCTAGAATAAAAGTTAACATTTTTATTTTTGATACCTCTAAATACAAATTTACTTGTTTTAACTGGTTGAAACTTGTGATTACATAAGATAAGGTTCATATCCATTCAAAATCTTAAGGTAATGGATGGTGACACATGTATTTTATCTCGGACACTCAAAATGTCCGATGTAGGACAATATTCTCAACACCCGCCCTCACGTGACAACATGGCTTGACATACACACGTGCCTTAAAACCCGTCTTTAATCACAAACCACAAGCCAGTCATAAACATATAGACTCGGGTGAAGAGAGATAAGAAATAGTCAATCATGGGTCAGACAAGGTGTGAGTCTACATTTTAAATTTGCTCCGATACCATGTTAGAACTTGGGCTTACATGAGGTGAGACACATATCCACTCAAAACCTTAAAGCAATAGATGGTGGTACATTTTTCTCACCCATATATTTTATCTCAAAGTGTCATTTGTGAGACAATATTCTCAACATAACTGATATAAAAACGTAAGATTTTACTTATTTGTCTTAGTTAATTAAATAGTTTTTTTAAGAAGAACCAACTTGTTTAAAATGGCTAAACTTAGAATGAAAAGCAAATAATTAATGCTTTGACTATTGTTTTTTAAACTATGTGTGACTTTACGAGTCACTTTAGAACTAACTTATATTTTAAGGAGAAAAACTTATATTTTGGGAAGAAGATGTATTGAATTGAAGATTTCAATCCAAAACATCACAGTATGAACTGACAAAAACAGAACATACCCAAAAAAAAAAAAACAGAGTTAGAATTCACCAGGCAAATTAACGTACTAGTAAACTGTAACATCAGCAACAAAATATTAATTCTAGAAGGATCACATCTCATGTCAATGTTTTTATTCCATCAAATCACAAATTGACATGATTACTCCATAACACAGTCATCTTTCAGGTGGAATATGAGGAATGATTTCAGCAGCTAGGTCTAGGGACATCACAAGCTATAGAAACCTTCCGAGCATTCGCGGAGTCGATCATCGGCCGGAGAGTTGGGTTTCTCATGTACTGGCAAAGGCAAGGCGTCTGCTCTCTCAACTTATTGCAGCACGCTTCCGACGGCGGCACCATCGTCGTCATTGCGGTGTAGCACGGTGCTAGCTCCGTCGCGATGCAGATCACCGCCGTGGTTTCTTTCACTTCGCCGGCGAAAATAGTTAGCATGGCTACCCAGAGCACCACCGCCACATGGTTGGGGTTCTTCATTTTTTTCCTTTGGGTTAGGAGTAACTGACTATATGGTGTTCTCTGGACGTTCTAAAGATTGCAAGTATTATATATATAGGCGGGTCAGACCTCTCTTCATTTCTAATGGACTTAATTATAATCTTCAAATTTGGAATATGATATAATAAAACAAAATGACTCACTAAATTAGCTACGATTCTTATATTGTGAATTATCAGTTGATCGACATAGCTTGATGCAATCTTCGTTATGAGTCATCGGAAAACAAACTTGGTGTGTTTTAACATATGGATATTATTGCGTATATCCGAACCTCCGTGCTCCGATATAGACAGGATACTCTAAAACAATAAAGTAATGTTGTTGTAGTGGGTTAGGCCCAGGGGGAATGATTCGGCTGCATGCAAATTGTGGATCGGTTAAAAATATTTGTTATAGAACTTATACTATTATTATTTATTAGTTTAGATTACGTTGCTTTAATATTATAATATCCGTCCCAGTTTTATAATGTAATTTAGAAATTATGAAGTAGTGAGCTAACATAATTTAACGCATGATTGAGCTAACATAATTTAATGCATGAAGTATTGTGGTTACATGTTTGAGCCGCAAAAACTTCTTGCACAAAAAGTACTGGGCAAAGCTGCGTACATCTGATCTCTTTCCAGACCTTGCGTAAACATGGAAGCCTAGTATACCGGAAACGTCCAGTTTTAGCTTGACGCTTTTACGTTAAGAGGGTGGCTAGTAGAGGAGGGGTGGCTGCTGAGAGGTGATGGAGGGCTGCTGAAATGGAAGAAACGAGAGGGGTGGTGGTGAGGCTACGGAATAGGGTGGTAGATGGTGGAGGAAAACTGAGGTGGTGGAGTGTTGGGATAGAGGTATTGTCTGACTACTGCTTACCTTCCCCAGATCCTAACGATAGTTTTTGTTGTCGTTGGGATATATACTGGGTACGGATGATGATGAGTTTATTAGACTTAATCAAGCATTTAATTAAGTTTTTGTTTAATACAAAACCACAAGAGATCTTATAAATCGAAAAACAAAGTATAAAGGAGCTGAGAATAATTTTGTGACAGCAGAGGTAATTTTGCTTAAAATTTAATACATACGTGCCTATCTAATATAAGGACGAGCATTGAACTAATTGGTAAGGTTGTTGTTTTGTGACCTTGAGGTCACAGATTTAAAATGCAAAAACGGCCTTGTACACAAAATATAAGATACACTGTAAATATAAGACTGTGAAACGATCCGATCTATTTATATATGATAAGGTATGGCCGGTGACGTGTTCTAGCGAACCGGCGCCTTTGGCTTGGTGCGATGGTTAAGGATAAGCGGTACCTAGGGAACAACAAAAAGCTAAACCCTGAAGGCCAAGACAAAACCCTGTTATCCTTCTGAAGCCACGTAGGAACTTGTTGGGAGAGTTGTTAGAATATATTTTCCCCTATGTGGAAAAACACAAAGGGCCAAACAAACAAGGAAAATTCGATTTCCCAGCTCTTCAAAGCTGAAAAAACAACTTAATCGACGTGGAATTTAATTTTCAACATGCAAATAGTAACATTTAGGACTTCGAAATCTATGGTTTCCATTATACAAACACATCAAATACATAACCAGTATATCGCATCGACATCAAAAGATATCGTTAGAGTCTGAAAAAGATGAGAAACAAACAATACATACATCCGATAGAGAGTTTGATGCCATTAACACCCCTCTATATGTATGTATTACGACCGCGCCCATATTTATAGTTGAAGCAAAAAATTCTTTCTCACAAGCATTCAATCCGAAAAGCAGAAGCTTTAAATTACACAAACAAGAAAACCAAGCAGCAATGGCGCCCCATAGAAAAGAAATCCCTTTCAAAAGAATCTGAATTAAATCAACCACAGCTTCCAGCTGCAGTATCACACCAATAACCCAAATTCTGAAATAACAAATCTTCGAAAAACAACATCAAATGCATATCCAAATGCTGAAACTTAAAAGCCAAAGAACAACAATCCGAAAGAACAACAATCCCAGATACAAAGTAGATCGATATCCCAACAACACCACCATCACTTAAGCCTTTTTCCTACTATATCGGATCGGTATATCAATAAATTTTTTGCAATAGTCAAATTTAAGTAATAAACGGTTCCAGTTCATTTCATGGATTCTTTTTTCGGACGGTCGGCTACCTTTCTACACATTAACAACTCATATTGATTGACGATGACGGATCCTCACCAGGTGGATCAGAGGTGATTTGGAAAGTAACGTCGTTAGCTCCTCGTTAGGCCTTTTTTGGAACTTGCGAGTGGAAGACAACGTTAGAAGTCCAGAGCTACTGCCCCTGTAAAAACACTCAGACGCTCAAGTCAATTATGGGCATGCTGTATGAATTTAGATTGAAAGAGGAGGTTGAAAACGACCTGAAAAGTGTTCTCCTTTGAGAGAGTGGCTATTTTTTTATGGGAAGCTTTCTTGAGCATAGTCCAATCTCAGGTGAGGGAGCGCTTCTTTTATAGATGTTGGAGTAGAGGCTGCATGACAAGGGGCAGTATGATGATGACACATTGATGCCATGTTGGAAGCTTTCGCTTGCATGGCTGCCACATGGAGACAAATGGCTGCTCTGTTGGCAATTTCCATCTGCATGGTATCCACGTGTTGCCACATGTCGCGCTGCATGGCCAAGGTTGTTGGCTGGCAGGTGTCTATCTAAGCATGTTGTGATAAGCTGAGGTGCTGCCTGAGCAGTTCAGCTAGGAAACTGAGGTGGAGGTAGCATGTCTGAAATTGGTTCAGGATGCGCTGCCTAGTGACCTGAAAGATTTTGACCTTGGCTTCTTGCTGGTCTGACTTGAGGTATGTTCTGACTGACCTGTTGATCTGAACATATCCTTTGGCCGTGCTGAACTGAAGAGTGTTGTCTTTAACCCTTTAGCCGAGCTGGACTGCTAGGCTTGGGACATGCCGATCTGGACTTTTTTGGTCGTGGTCGAGCTGAGCTGATCAAGGCCTGCTGGGAAAGTTTGCATTCTAGGCAGAGCATGCCTGCTAGCTCGCAAGACGGAATAAAGTTGGACAGGCCGAGTTGAACTGGACTGCAGCCAGTAGTGGAGCCCAATAACATTGACTGTTACTGGCCAAGGTAGAATTACTTATCGTATCAAGCTGTCAGTTTCTGGATTCGTCATTAATTAGCAAGAATTGCAAGATGACAGTAGCCTCAGAGGTCAAATAATCAAAGAAAACGAAAACTAGACCTGATAAGTATAACAAACTAAATTAACCTAGTTCAGGGAGAAGCAAACAACACAAAAAAAGGAATACGATCCATTCACATCTGTATATCCTCACATTCCATTCCAGAGCTCAAATCTACAAGGCTAACAATACCCACTCTTAAAACAGAGAAGAAAGCAGGAAGAGAGAAAAAAAAAAAAAAGACATTTTCTACATATCTCAAGCTAAGCATGAATTTTATATTGGTCTAGGAACCGCTAATGACATAATAAGATGATATTTACTTTCATCCAAAACAATGAGTGATTGACTAAATAAAGAAATCCACATATATATCATAAATTTGATTGGTCAATGTGCAACTTGTCATATATTTTTTTGGTTAAGATGCTAATATTAACCAGAGAAATCAAAGCATCAAGGGGATGTGACACATACAGTAGCCCTACTTGTAGGTCCACATGCCGACCTACATGTTCTATTCAGTAATGTATAACAATCTTAAACTATATAAGCAGCGCCTATGTCTAAGATATGAGGGTAGAGCTTATACATCATTCAATATACATGAGTGCATATTCTATGTGCTACATCCCTAGATACAAATGCTTCTCCTTCAAAAATATAGTTGTTCCGACCTTGCCAAATAAAATACAGCATTGCAGGCAAGACAATTTTTGTTGCCTTGGCTTTCAGCGCTTTCCATTTAAGTCTTCTCGATCCCCAGGCCAATAGTCTGTTTATAAAGTGGATCTTATGTGGGAGAGCTAGCTATGCTGAGATAGTTAGCTAAATTTGTTTGGTAGCTGAGCAGAAGAAGAAGAGGTGATGCAGCGTTTCTTGCTCGGCAGAGCAGAATTGCCATTCTTTATTTTCTAGAGAAACAAGACGTTCCTTGTTGGGAAGCTTGTTCAGCCCAGCAAGCCACATTGTGAAGGAGTGTATAAGGGTTACTGTTGTGTCCCAGACAATCCTGTCCCAACTGACCTTACTGCCTTTATTTCTGAAATTCTCATACGCCAAAGGAGGTTTGAGTGTTTCTTTCATTGTCCATGAGGTAATTACCTTTAATGTCGAGCTGTAGAAGCTTTTCTTAACCAACAACTGATCTCGGATCTCTATAAATTTCTTTAGGAGAGGTGAGTCCGAGCTGTGCTCCGTTCTCGACCATAGTGAGAAGAATACTTTTATGTATTCCGCTTTTATTTTTGTAACTTTCAACAATAAGATGAAGTTTTCATCGCCCGTTTTCGGATCGCAACAAGTTTGGACTAGCACACTGATTGTGCATGGTGACTCGCAACTTATTATGAGACAGGTTCGAGGTCAAAAAATAAAATATAAGTCATTACCAAGAAGTTTAAAAAATGTGAAAGATACAAAATAATGATAGAGAGGTTTTTTTTCTGAATAAAATAAACTTTCTGAAAGAAAAAAAAAAGAACCTTCCAAGGTAAAATTTAAACAGAAGGCGATTCAAACAATTATGACTAAACTTAGAAGTCCACTCCGTAAGAATTGTTCTTATTATCTCGTCTACATGGAAAAACCCGACCCAGCAGATTGCGAAATGCAAATTACAACGACTAGCGTACTACATACCATTTATCATTCAGAGCAAAAAGTGAAATCTATTGAGGTCCTATCGTCGAGCATGTTTTGAAGATACAAATTAAGAGTCCAACAGGTGAAATCTTACACAGAGACCCACCTAAACTGTCTTCTGCAAACCAGGGCTTTAGTCTAGCATCAGAGAAATCTTACACAGAGACCCACCTAAACTGTCTTCCGCAAACCAGGGCTTTAGTCTAGAACCAGAGAAACACCACGCTGTGTGTTTTTAGAATCGAAAACTTGACCATTTGAGCAAACGTGAACCCAAGTACTAAGTAGTCTATGCCATGAGGGCAGACCATTCATTATCTTGAATCTATATCATATCCACGTCTCGCTATCTTTCTATTCGATATCAGAATATACGGTTATTATTACATTGTCATAATTAGATGTAAATACATATGGTAGCTATTCATTATGTATTTATGTTGTATATTTGGTTCCTAATTTGTAGAGGATGATGAGCATAATTATAGGAATTAGATAGTTGATAGATATAGCACTACCTTGTAATTCATTTTTGATTAAGGAAATTATTACGTGATTGCACGTTTCTTCATGGTATCAGAGTGATAGGTTTTTCCTCCCTACCTTTCGCCGCCGCCGTCCATCTCGTTTCCGGCGAGCATAGTCATGGCCGTCGCCAATGTCACCGGCGACGCCACCAACACCGCCACAGTAGTTCTTACCACCACTGACCCCAAATCTGCATACTATCTGCATCCTTCTGACCATCCTGGTCTCCTCTTTGTCACCCAACCATTGGGAGAGAATGGTGAGAATTACTTCGTTTGGAGAAAGTCCTTTGTCAATGCCTTACGATCTAAGAACAAGGCAGGCTTTGTTGACGGTACTATCCAACGTCCGGATATTACCTCGGCCAACTACTCCGTTTGGCAGCAATGTAATGCGCTAGTGTTAGCGTGGTTGTCTAACTCACTTGTGAAGGAGCTCCAAGGGACTGCTGCCCATGCAGAGTCCGCCCGGGAGGTATGGCTTGACTTGGAAGAACGTTTCACACAAGGTGTCGATGCTCGTGTGTATGAGCTCCGTCGAGCCATAGTTTCACTTCGTCAGGACAAGAGCACAGTGTCCGTATACTATGGCCGTCTCAAAGCTCTTTGGGGAGAGCTACAATCATTCGATGAGATTCCGGTCTGTAGCTGTGGGCTTTGCACGTGTGGGATATCCAAAGCCATGGAAAAGATCCGTGAGAAAGAAATGGTTTTTGACTTTCTCATGGGTCTAGACGACATGTTTGGTACGGTACGCTCTCATATTCTCAGTCTTGATCCCCTTCCTTCTCTTGGTCGTGCATATGCAATTGTGGCACAGGAAGAGAAGCAACGAACTGTGGCTCAAGGCCTTGTACCACAGTTCGAAGCCGCCGCCCTTGCCACCTGGCAGCCACCCCAGGACGGCCGACCGTCCAAGTTCAAGGGCAAAGGAGAACGTCCAAAATGCCATCATTGTGGTAAAGTTGGCCATCTGCGTGAAACCTGTTTTGATTTAATTGGTTATCCTACTGATTGGAATCGTAGCCGCCGAAGTAAGACTTCTGCAGGTCAGGGACCGTCCTACGCTGGGGCGAAAGGCATGACAGCATCCACTGTCTCTGATGCTCAGCCAGCGCCACCCACTTTCGCTGGCCTCACTCTCGCCCAACAACATCAACTGGCGCAGTTCATTGATCAATTAAATGGAGGTAATTTTGGACCTCCTTTGCCGTCTACAGCCAAGCCAAACACAGGTATTGTCTCTTCTTCTCTTGATTCCAGGACTAGTTGGATATTAGACAGTGGCGCTAATGCGCACATTGTCAATGATTTGTCTGTGTTCACATCTATCACTAATGACAAGTTGTCTGCTACCGTTCAAATTCCGAACGGTGCACATGTTGCGGTCCGTGCGGTTGGGACCATTCGTTTGTCGGACACTTTAGTTCTTCATGGTGTTTTGGGTGTTCCGGAGTTTGCATTCAATCTTATTTCTGTCAGTCGATTGGTGAAAGACTCAAATTGTACGCTGACATTTGGCTCAAATTTTTGTGCTTTGCAGGAGATACCCTCGAGGAAGCTGATTGGAGTGGGTAGGCAGCATGATGGCCTCTATCACTTCATCAGACAATCGGCCCACACTGCGCATGCCGTAGTCCAATCATCTGCGTCTCTTTGGCATCGTCGTATGGGTCATCTTCCTGTGTCTAGATTTCGTTTTATTCCGTCAGTTCTAGTTGCCAATAAAGATGTTATTTGTGATGCTTGTAATCGAGCTAAGCAGACTCGTTTACCTTTTCCTGTTAGCAGCAGCATTACCAGTCATGTTTTCGAATTGATACATTGTGATATTTGGGGGCCGTATAAAACTCCTAGCCTTTCTGGGGCACGTTATTTCTTAACAATTGTTGACGACTATAGTCGTAGTACTTGGGTGTATTTGATGAAAAATAAATCTGATACTTGTCGTTTTCTCTTACATTTTTTGCGTTGGGCACATACACAATTTGGGCGTTCAGTTCAACGGGTTCGCAGTGATAATGGGTTAGAATTTATTAGTCATGAAATTCGCACTTATTTTGCTGAACATGGTATTGATGCTCAGACTTCTTGCGTTCACACACCCCAACAAAATGGTGTGGTTGAACGCAAACATAGACATCTTTTAGAAGTTGCTCGTGCTTTGCGTTTTCATGCAAATTTGCCTATATCATTTTGGGGGGAATGTATTTTGACTGCTGTTTATCTCATTAATCGCATGCCTGCCATCCCTATCCAAAATAAAACTCCATACGAACTTCTCCTCGGTCATGTGCCTTCCTATGATCATCTTCGTGTCTTTGGTTGTCTTTGCTATGGGTACACTTATCATGGTACTCGTGACAAGTTCGCTCCGCGATCAGCGCCTGGTATATTTCTTGGGTATCCTCACACTCAAAAGGGATACAAAATATTTGATCTTTCGAGTCGTCAAATATATGTTAGTCGCGATGTCACATTTTATGAGAATGTTTTTCCGTTTTCTGTGTCTACTCATGATGCTCCCATTACAGAACATGTCCGTATCTTCTCTCCTCCGGTTGACTGGGATGTCGCTACCCCAGCAGCCGCCTCTCCGCCGTCGCAGTCCTTGGCTGACCGCGCCATCACTCAGCCGACGGCGTCCTCTCTGCCGTCGGCTCCCGCGAATCAACCACCACCGTCTAGCGTGCTGCCCTTGACTCGCAGCACGCGTTCTCGTCAATTACCTCGTCGTCTCACAGATTTTGATGTTGCATTGCCTCCATCCCTCGTGCCATCCAATGCTTCCTCCCCTCCCACGGCAAACTCTACGGTATTTCCCTTATCTAGTTATCTCTCTTATGCTCGGCTCTCATCATCTTATTATGGTTTGATTGCGGCTATCACTGATGGCGATGAGCCAGTTTCTTTTAAGCAGGCAGTTAAACATGCTCATTGGCGAGAAGCAATGCAGCGTGAAATTGCTGCGCTGGAAGCTAACCATACTTGGACAGTTGTACCTCTCCCTCCAGGTAAACGCACTATTGACTCTAAATGGGTCTATAAGATCAAGTATCATCCTGATGGTTCTGTTGAGCGTTATAAGGCTCGTTTAGTTGCACGTGGTTATACTCAAGTTGAGGGTGTTGATTTTCATGAGACGTTTGCTCCTGTGGCTAAGTTAGTTACCGTTCGGTGTCTTTTGGCTATAGCCGTTGCGCGTGGTTGGTATGTTCACCAACTAGATGTCAATAATGCTTTCTTACATGGTGATCTTTCTGAGGATGTCTATATGCGCATACCACCTGGTTTTTCTCGTAAGGGGGAGAATTGTGTTTTTAAGCTACAAAAGTCTTTATATGGCTTAAAACAGGCTTCACGGAATTGGTATGCCAAGTTTACATCGTCCTTGCTTGCACTTGGTTATTCGCAGTCTAATGCGGATCCATCTTTGTTTCTTTTGGCCACATCATCTTCTATGGTTGCTGTTTTGATTTATGTTGATGATGTTATTGTTGCGGGCAATGACCTTTCTCGTATTGAGGCTCTCAAATCTTACCTTGATTACAAATTTAAGATCAAGAACCTGGGTCCCCTTAAATATTTTCTCGGCATTGAGGTTGCTCGCTCATCTACTGGCATGGTCTTAAATCAGCGTAAGTATGTTCTTGACATTCTGACTGAATGTGGTCTTCTTGGGAGCCGCACTGCTGCCGCACCTATGGACCAAAAGGGTCGATTTTCTGACACTGATCCACTCTTAGATGATCCTGCTTTCTATCGTCGTATTGTTGGTCGTTTACTCTATCTCACTGTTACTCGTCCTGACATTTGTTTCGCGGTGAACACACTCAGTCAGTTCATGCATGCACCGCGCAAATGCCACCTAGATACTGTGTTTTATTTGCTACGTTATCTTAAGCGCGCTCCAGGTCAAGGTTTATTCTTTCCTACTCAGTCTACGTTACACCTTCAAGCGTACTGTGATGCTGATTGGGCCGGATGTTCTATTACACGCCGTTCTACTTCTGGTTATATGGTCTTTCTTGGTGACGCACTCGTGTCATGGCGTTCCAAGAAACAACCACTTGTATCTCGATCTTCTGCTGAGGCTGAATATCGTGCTATGGCGCACGCTGCTAGTGAAATTGTATGGTTACGCCAGCTCTTGACTGATCTCGGCCTCTCCTCCATGCGACCTGTTCCATTGCGTTGTGATAATCAAGCCGCATTACACATTGTGGCCAATCCTGTCTTTCATGAGCGTACGAAACATATCGAGATCGACTGTCATTTTGTTCGACAGCATTACACATCTGGACTTATTCTTCCATGTAAGGTTCCCGGGTCACACCAATTGGCGGATGGGTTTACTAAACCCCTTGGACCCGACGCGTTTCGACGTTTTTGCAGCAAGTTGGGCATGTTCGACATCCATGCGCCAACTTGAGGGGGAGTATTAGATATCAGAATATACGGTTATTATTACATTGTCATAATTAGATGTAAATACATATGGTAGCTATTCATTATGTATTTATGTTGTATATTTTGTTCCTAATTTGTAGAGGATGATGAGCATAATTATAGGAATTAGATAGTTGATAGATATAGCACTACCTTGTAATTCATTTTTGATTAAGGAAATTATTACGTGATTGCACGTTTCTTCACTTTCTCCACCTCAAGTTCTAATTTCTTGGTTCCATTGTTACATCTGTTGATTTTCTTTCAGCCGTCAAGATTCCAACTTACGCTTATCAACTCGAATCTGTCGCTTCCGTGGAACTTTTGTAGAAATCTAGAAGATAATGGACCATAAATTGAAGGAGAAGAAGAACAACATATTGGAGGCTGAATAGAAGAGTTTATTCAGACTTAATCTTCAGATGTACAAGTAATGCCATATATAGGCAGTTTACAATGGCTTGATTGAGGTAACGGCTATATTACCCTCCAACGGCTATTTTCCCTTGATATGAAAGGACAAAGATATGTATGTACAATGTATGTTTCTATCTACTATATATGTACAATGTATGTATATTTCTATACTCCCCCTCAAGCTGGTTGTGGGTATTCGAACAACCAAGCTTGAAAACTCTCTGATGAATTGTCGTTGTCGTTCACACGCATGCTTTGAGTAGAAGTTTGTCGTATAATATTTTTGATAACCTGAAGCCGACTGTTCTTGATCTTCCAACAGCCGTATGTTGATCTTCCTAGAAGCAATTCTTTGACCGGATGCATTCTTCAAATACCTAAAACACTTAAAGCAATCTTGAAAGTTCCATTAGAAAGATGAAACAATACTTAAAGATGTAAGATAGTGATTTAATGTTCAGTTGATCGTGTGAAGTAATCTAGCAGTAGACAATGAAATTATCAACAAGCTTCAACGTCTAACAGAGGAAAGGTGAAAGTAAAAAAAAAAAAAAACTGCTCGAGAATATCCTAGGTTTACTCATACATAATATTCTACAGTTTGTCAGTGATCATTATAGCAGCATTTTAGACATAATTGGATGATCAAAAAAACTCATAAACGTTCAAAATGGAATATAAATACACCCACAATTGGTCAACAGAAAGACAGAAACTGAAAATTCTCAAAAAATTTATTAACAAAAACTGAAATTATGGATAAGAGAACAGAAGAGCAGGTTAATGCATATAAGCAATAATCAAAGAGAACAGAATGTGCATGCTAGGTGCAGTAATTAGCATTGTTAAAGTCATGCGGGAAAGGAAAAAATATGCAGTGCTCAAGGAATAAAGAATTTAATAATGAACCATGAACATTTTACGCTGTAGACTCAGCATGTTAAGACATTATTTAAACAAAGAAATAAATTGAAGATTCAAAAATACACCTGACCATATACGGATATTGAGTTACACATAGAGGCAGACAACAATAACAGTATTAGGTGAACAACAGTATTAGGTGAATAGTCATATATACTCGGAGCTAAGTAAATGAGGGAAAGATTTTTCAAGAAGGGCATTTGAGACATATCAGCATTATTAAAGAATTGTCAAAATCGTGTCAAACAAATCCCAGCATTAAACGCTGGATCTTGACGCATTAAAGTCGAGATCTTAACGTGGCAGTTTTTCTCAGAAATAAAGCACTCACGTGGTCATATTGAATATTACACCGTTTCTCTCTCTGAAAGTGCTTTTTATATGCCAGGTGGCTAAGGTGCATGCTCATTTATATGGAAAAAGGAATTAAAAAGAGAAACAATTTCGAATTTTTGTTTCCAACGCCAAAAAAAATATTTATTTAATTTGTCAAATTGTTCTTTTCCATACTTGAAAGGGACCTTTTCCAGCAAGGTCACCTACTTACTACTCATTTTTATCGAGACTACCAGTCCTATCAGTCGTTGTCTTAATTCATTCTTTTCTCTACACATTTATCACAGAACCATTTCTCTCTTGAAATCTCGAACAATATTAGACTATTCTTACTCAGAAATCTAATCCAACAAATCTATAATGGCTAAACAGAGCAGAGCAGTGAAGTTTTATTAGGTTAATTTGTTAATAGGTGAAAAACACATCATGATCCACAAGGCAACTGAAGCACAATTCTTAGGAAAAATATGAGACCAACGTGCTAAATTCTTATGTAACGTAGTTAAAAAAACATTTTGCATTTAGATAAAACTATGAGGAATCATATATCTTATATCTTATCAAGAAGTATGCACTTGTATTTTCTCTTTGCATGATTCAAGCTACTAGTATACTTGGAAATGCAAAACCACTAATTTTAAGACCACATATGGTGGCATAGGAATACTTGTAAAACAATGGCAAATACTTTTCCACAAAGAAGTTAGAACAATCAAACCTGGGTTGTTCACTTTTGCCTTGCTGTTCCTCGAGGTCGAGACCCCTTCAAGCAAACCATCTCTCTTTCCTTCCAAAACAATACCAAGGTGCTTGGAACTACGATGTGGACAAAATTCCACTGAAACTCAAGTCTCATTGTCATCTTTTCCTTCAACGTCTGTATTCTTCCAGCTCTTTAAACTGTAGAAGTTCTTATTCCAACACATTACCTTTCCTTTGGTTTTATTATCTCCTCCAGTAGCAGAAGTTACTACTTTGATCAGTCATCAAAATAGATTGAAAGAAGAAAACGCAGTAGAGTGGAGAGAGAAGAGGTGTACTTGAGGCGGACAGTTGAATAATAAAAATTTCAAGTGGAAAAAAAAATTGTGTACTGTGAAGAAAATTAATTGTAATGTTCAAGAAAAGGTGAAAAATAACAGTGGCAAGTGATGGGAAACACTACGTGGATAAAGACGTGTTCAAAAAATGTTATATGCACTCAACGTGTACCCCCAAAAAACAACACGTAGCCTAGGTGCATGTGTAAATTATAACTAAATCCAGAACCTTCTTCTCGTTTAATCTTTATCAATATTTCCAAAACTCATCAACACATTTCTCAATCATCCCTGCTCAACACAACTCTTCAAAAAAAGATCGAATCTTTTGTGGCATTTTCATCCATTTTCATCTCTTCAAGTTGCTGGTGTTCCTAATTTAGCTAACCACAGAGACTGGTTAAGCCCAAATAAAGTTGTCAAGATTTTTGAAACACTCAAAGATCCAAACTTTACTCTCCCTATATTCAACTAAATTTCCAATCGCAAAGACTACAAACGCAATGAAGTGCAGCTGTCATCAACAAGCTTGCAGAAGCAAAGGACTTTGATGCAATTGAATCCCTTACGGAAAGAATCAAGGTCAAATTTCAGAAATATAATACTGAAGCAGATAGCCAAGCAAACTTGACCATTTATCTTAAGAGTGGAGAAGTTCAAGTTGAATGTGACATGAAATAAGTGGTGTGTAAAAGAAGTGGATTTTGTTAATCTGAAAAATGAATAATAGATGAAGACTTCTGTGGCGGAGACATGGAGCTTGAAAGCAAATGAAGCAGAGCAGAAATGTTAGACTTTGATGAGGGAAATGAAATGATGTAAAAGACTTTGCCGTGAAGGAGTAAAGAAATTAAAGTGAAGAGAGTTATTGGAAAAGTTCTGAAGTGAAATAAATTATTGGAAAAGTTCTTTCACCGTTTATCGGGAAAGGAAAAAATTTGGTAAATTTAAAAAATAAAATAGAGGACAACGAGGACAGCTGGCGTTGTTTTTTCCTTCAGTAATGTATAACACTTGGCAATGAGTGAAATTTTGAAAAGTTGTGTGAGACACATTCGATGAAAGGATGTGGCGGTATAATAATTGTAGTGTGCAATAATTATAGCGTGTAAAGATAGAAGCAGTGCAGATGACATGACTAGACATGGTGTCTGCCCTTAGGTACCTTGATAGAATTTCACGTGAATATATCATTGATTTTCCTTGGATTTTCTTCTTCAAAAAGGTCTCCTTCTCTTGCACAATTTTCCTTCAGTTTCTTGATAACATGCAGCAAAGTAGCAACGCAGCAGTGAAGACAACTCTCTTAGTTTCCTTCTTTTTCCTCCATTTACACTTTCCCCGTCGTTTCACCAGAAAATCAAGAAACACCATCTGATGCCTCAGTTTCACCCATGAAGAAGAATTTCTAAAATTTGAGGCTTCCAATTTCAAGTATGTTTTTCCGTCAAACTTGCTTTTAGTCCATTTTTGCACTCACAATCTGTTTCTCTTGCAAATAACTATGTTTCTCCAACCTTGCTCCTGCTCGTTTGGAGAACCAATGCCATTGATATATAAAGAAAAACGACTCAGTCATGAGGAAGATTTCAGCTCTATGGCCAAGGCTCTTCATAGCCTATTTAAGAAAAGATCTGTTTGAAATTTTTTCCGGCTCTATGGCCAAGGTTCTATGACCTCTTGAAATTTTTTTTTCATGAAATGGGTCAGAGGGATTTGATATCTTTGAACTCTGATAAAGAATAGGCTCTATGGCCTTGAAGAATTTATGGCTCTATGGCCTTTGAAACATTTGAGGCTCTATGGCCTTGAAGAATTTATGGCTCTATGGCCTTTGAAACATTTGAGGCCCAATGGCCTTTGATATGGCTCTCTGGCCCTGAGTTGCTGCTAACACCAAAGGTGAAAAAGGGCCGAATATTACAAGTTTCTTCTTTAGAAACTGTCTTGTGAGTATGAATCCGATTGACAGCTCATTGAAGAGAAGATTCCGGCTTAGCCAAGGCTCTTCATAGCCTCCTGGAAGTTTATAGACATAATGGTCTGGATAAGATTTCTGCTTGTAGCCATTGAACAACATAAATGAGTGTTTGAACGCACTCTAAAATTTCTCAGTTTCTTTTTCTCAGAACAAAGGCTTTTGAAAAATTTTCAGATTTCTTCTTCTTCTCCTCCTCTCATGGCTCTGATACCATGTAGAAATTTAGAAGATAATGGAAGATGAATTGAAGGAGAAGAAGAACAACATATTGGAGGCTGAATAGAAGAGTTTATTCAGACTTAATCTTCAGATGTACAAGTAATGCCATATATAGGCAGTTTACAATGGCTTGATTGAGGTAACGGCTATATTACCCTCCAACGGCTATTTTCCCTTGATATGAAAGGACAAAGATATGTATGTACAATGTATGTTTCTATCTACTATATATGTACAATGTATGTATATTTCTATAACTTTTACTAGGTTTGGGTTGGGATTCATGCTGCAGAATTAGAGAAGATGATGAAAGCAGGGGGGCTTCATTAGCTGCTTTGTAACATTTTTTCCATGCTATTTTGCAGTTGTAGTAAGGTATTTGTTCTCTTCTGCTAATGGAATGTCTTCACTATGAGAGGGGAAGAGCTCGAAGTTAGGTGTTCATAGCTCATTAGGAGCTTCATTAGCTGCTTGGAGGTTGATAACAATTAAGAAGAGGAGATAATAGTGTGATGATTTCTTTTACTAATATGGTTTGCCCTTATTTTTACATTTTCGATGGAGTCAAGGAGACACTATTCCTTGATTTTGGAATATAATGGAATAAAGCAAAATGACTCATTAAATTAGCCGCGCTTCTTATATTGGGAAGTAACAGTTGATCGACATAGCTTGATGCATCATTACGGGCCATCGGAAAACAACCTCTGTGTGTTTTTAACACATAGGTATAGTTGCATACATTATACCCTTCTATACCCCGCTATAAACGGGAGCCTAATGAAGCATGCTTGTTTATGAGCTATTTTCATGATGTGACTTTTTTTTCGAATGGGATCATGTAAGGCCAAAAATGAGGTCGCAAATCCGGTGGCGTTACGTGTCCCATTCTGCTTATTTAAAAAAAAATTTTATAGATGACCATCTATAAAGCAAGATGGGGCACGTGGCGCCACCGGATTCGCGGCCTCATTTTTTGTCTTGTAGTATCCCATCCGCTTTATTTTAGCAGAATCACTCAGGAAAGATGTTATGCCCCGCACCCTCCGTAGGTTAATCAAAAGGCCAAGAAGGAATTAAACGGAGGTTAATGATAGTCAACGGGAATTAATGACGGTCAACCATAACTAAATACGAATTAAATGATAGGATTAATGATAATTAAATGAAGGGATAAATATTAGAAATTAATTTGTATTTAATTTTTAGAATTAAATATTAGGATTTATCCTTTAAGATAAATAGGAAAATAAGATATAATTTAGAAACACCAAACTTTACCCTGGCCATATATAAACCTGACCAACGTCAGTTTCCTCATTACGCAGAGAAAACTGACGCAGTCTTCCTCTCCATAGACGTTCCACCTTGCAGCCCTAAGAGGAAGGATCTCAGGAACCAATCCGTAGTTCATTCGTTTCTCAATCCGTCTTCGAGTAATCAAAGGCAAGTAATCTGTTTATAAGTTCTTACGATTTGTGAAAGAAAAACGGCCTATTTTGCTATGAAATTGGATCACCATGCAGTAGTTTTTGTTTGTGATTATTTGTTTATGATTTATGTGTTTTGATTTCAAGATTTGGCCAATGTATATGAAAAGGTGTTTATTGATGTTGTCGATTGCGTGAAATCCTGCAAGTCCCTACCCCTGCATCCCTCCTTGGCGTGATGGCATGCTTGTGTGGGAGTTTGAGGAAAAGATGAGATTTTTGGTTTGATAAAGTCGGGTTAATTGCGTTATAGGCTTGAATCATTGTTGTTATGTGCGTAGCGTTTGAATCTGCAGTTTAAACATGTGATTATAGTAGGGATTAGGCTTGGATTGAAGTGGGATGAAGTTGGATATGTGGGTGCATTGGTTCTGCAATGGTTACAGAAAACGCAGAGCAAAAATTTGGGAGACGCAGACATCGATCGATCGATGTCAGAGATCGATGTCCCCAGAAGGACATCGATCGATCGATGTATAGGTTGCTGAGAGATCGATGTCCTCAGAAGGACATCGATCGATCGATGTAGGATCAGGCTGAGAGATCGATGTCCCCAGTTGGACATCGATCGATCGAAGTGAGAGATCGATGTCCCCAGTTGGACATCGATCGATCGATGTATAGGGGATGAAGTCCAGAAATTTTGTGGGAAATAGAGGAAGAAAGGGGGACGTCCGGGGAACCTTTGGGTGACTTTAGAGACTACTTAAGACCTGATTAAGGGTAGTTTAAGCCTTGGGAACATGACCTAGGATGGTGAACCAATGTCGGTGACTTCGATGGGTTCTCGAGTCGAGTTTTAACGGGAAGGACTTAGGCGGGTTAGGAGATGAAGGTACGAGGTGTTTGAGAGTTCAACGAGGAATGGTTAGGGATATTCGTCTTAGGTTCTGGATCTTAGTATCATGACTAAGTGTTGACGCGATAGTCGAAGCCTAAGTGATGACGTGTAAGTTAGCGAAAACTCGTGTGTGTTTGTACTTGCGCATGTGTACATGAATGACTCATATGAATGAGAATTGCATACGAGAACGAGAAATGAGAATGAGGAGTCTTGCATCATGGCACGTGCATTGCATATTGATTTGAAAAGAAAGGTGCTTCGGCACAGATTTGCGAAGGTGACCTGCAATGTAAACCGGGATGGAAATTTAAGCCGGGGCGCATTGTAGGGCACAAAAGGCTGTAACGTAAACCGGGATGGAAATATAAGCCGGGGCGCGTTACAGGGTATAAAGTTGTCTGTAATGCTACTCGGGATGGAAATATAAGCCGAGGTGCATTACAGGGTATAAAGTTGGCTGTAACGTAAACCGGGATGGAAATATAAGCCGGGGCGCGTTACAGGGTATAAAGTTATGTGAAGTGACCGGACATTGTGACATGCATTGCACTGTTTTGAAAGAGAAAGCGTTCATGCATATGTGAATGTGTAGTGTAGTGCATCTTTTGACATGCATCACGAGAGTCAATGTGGTATGAACGTGTGTGGTACCTGATTGCCTACGAATTGCTAAATGTGAACAAATTGTTGTACTCGCTTTACTACGTTATTCAATTCTACTTTTGAAAGTTTACAAGACATGTGCCCCTCAAGTCCCTTGAATTATTTATTACTCATGTCTTGCCATGTGTTGATCCCGTATGTCTTATAAGTGGGTTACTTGCTAGCGTTTTCGCTAAGGGTACTACTCTTATTGTGCAGATGAGCCTAGCTATGACATGATTTTCATTGAAGACGACGGCGAGTGGGCTGAGTGGGATGCTTAGAGTGCCTAATGGCGAATAGTCGAGACAGATGTTGTTTATTTCAGTTATTTCATTTGTTTGAAGATTTGAGTTGGTGAACATCATGACTAGTTTGTTGGGATTTTGGTATTCTTGATGTACGAGTTGACGGTTGATATTCGTGAGATACATGTTTCCGCTTTTACTTTCGTACGTCACTGATGATGTGTATACGAGAGATGAGACGTCTTGTAGTCTTCTCAGTAAGCTACGACGGGTGCACCGGTTCGGATTCCGCTGTCCGGGTCGGGGCGCTACAAAAGATATTGATGAAGTCAATGAAGAGCAAGTGCTTGTTGAGTTGGCTCGAATCGAGGCGCTAAAAGAACGATCGGCTGTTGAATCACAGAGAAAACAAGACAGTGAAAAATACTCTGGTCGCATGGATCAATGGAGGGCGCGGATTGATCGAATAAATCAAGAAGTAGATGCTGCAAAAGATGTAGAGAAAAATCTGGCCATCACCCTGGCAGATGTGAATGTGCTGGAGAATGGGCTGAAGGAAGTTAAGACGAGCAAAACTTTGACTCTGATTGTCTGGGTGGGGAGGAGGCATATAATCTGGAATTTCTGGATTCTATCACAAAGGAAATTGAGGTGACAAAGAAGGAACTAGCTTCTACTAAACAAGAGAGTTTTAGATTCATGGCTTCCATGGACATTGTAAGGACTGAGCTCAGAAATGTATCGGAAGAAGCTGCAGAAGCGAAAAGGAGAGAGGACAAGACAGAGATAGCAATACAGAGTCTGAATTTAAAGCTTTTGAGGGGAAGAGCCAAACTAGCAGCTGCATCTTCAGCTGAGGAGAATGCTAAACTAATGGTATCTAATTTATCCACCACTCTTGAGAAATACAAGGCAGAAGCAGAAGCGGCAAAGAAAGAAGTCCCATTGATTAAAGAAGAAACCTGGAAAATCAAGGAAGATATCGATAAAACTGATTCTGAGATTGAGGAAGCCGAGGACAAACTGCAAACTGTAATTGAAGACCTGAAATCCATTAAGTTATCTGAAGCCAAAGCTCTGGAGAATCTTATGGTCCTTGCTGAGAGTACCCGAAGAAGTAGAGCGTCGGCTTCCGAGCATAGTTCAGTTATAACCATGTCCAAGTTTGAATACGAGTACCTAAAAGATCGCGCAGCTGGAGCTGAAGAAATTGCTGAGAAAAAGGTCGCAGCTGCACAGGCTTGGGTTGAAGCACTAAAGGCCAGTGAGAGGGAAATTCTCAAGCAAACTGAAAAAGCTAGAAAGGAAATTAGAACACGAAAGTTAGAGGGAAGGAAAGTTGCGGATGGATCTCTGCAATCACTACTGGAGAAGGGAGTAGGAGAGACTGAAATGGAAATTTGGTTGCAAACCTGTGACAAGAACATCGTAACTGAGAAGAAGCAAAATGCTTCTGTTCCCAGGAGATCATCAAGCACGAGTGGCAAAATTACACCAGTAAAAAGAGGAAAGCACCGCGTGTCCGTATCCCCTGGAACTCGTGGTACTCTTAGAACAGCTTCATTTCCTGTGAGGACGAAAACAAAGGCAATGCTGGATCTAGAAGTTCTTTAGTAGCGAGAATGATAAAGTGCGTTCTCGTGCATTAGGCTCCCGTTTGCGCAGAGTCCGAGGAGAGATCGGATCGCTTTGCAATCTGATATACGCAGTCTTACTCCACACTTTGTGCAAGAGTATGTTTCTTCGACTCGAACCTGTGACCACAAAGCAACAACCTTACCAGTTGTTCCAAGGCATCAGCAACAATGATAGAGGAATGGAAAAGATGTGATCGGAAATGTGCTTAAACATTTCATTTCGTATAATAGGAAATTTGTTGGCAATAAATGCATCTCATATTCAACTCCTTAACCAAGTAAATTATGAAAATTGGAATCATTTATAAGCCAATGGTCAAGCATTTCCAAATTGCAGCCAAGATTACTTCTTACTTCCAGACGTATCCTACAAGTATTCTCCATTACCGCTAGCCCGCTGCAGGATTAACTGTACACTTTCCCCCAGTGTTCACAGCTTCTCTAAAAAGAAGTGTACATTCAACTACAAAAATGTTACCGGGAGCCTCTACAACATTACCCCATTGCCTTAAACGGGAGTGTCTTAGAGGCACCCAACCATAATCATGTGTCGGATATACTCAATTATACTTATGTGTTAGAAACAGATGGATAGAGGCTCATGCCATAGCCTATGGCGGGAGTATGGGGGTCGCATTACCCCATTGCCTTAGGCGAGAGTGCCTTAGAGGCTCCTGCCATAGATTGGTCGGATGTACGCAACAACAACATTACTTCATTGCCTTAGACGGGAGACTCTACAACATTACTCCATTACCTTAAACGAGAGTACCTTATAGGCTCCCGCCATAAGAGGGTCGGATGTATTCAATTATACTTATGTGTATTATGACAAGATCTTGCTTGGTATCACCGAGTGACCTCTTCCTTTCGCATGCTTTAGCTCAAACGAGAATTCATACACCCTCACCCCATCCCACCCTATCCTATCCAACCCAGCCTCACTCTCCATTGTAACATTTTATACTTATTCTATTTCAAAAATATGATGGTTGACTTTTAAATATAGTATGAATTATTCTAGATTAAAAAGTCAACGATGACAATATTTTTAAAATGGATGAAGTATCTATTTTTTCCACATATGGCCTTGCATGACACCCATTTAGAGCCGTGCAAATTGAACAGTAAAATGCCAAACCGGTGGGTCACTGAACCGGCATCGGTCTGGTTGACTAACCACCTTCAACTAACTTTTCTCATCTAGCTTTATCTACGTATCTTGATGTTGATTCAGTAGATTTGGTTATCATTTTTCATCCTTTTAAACCTACGTATCTTGATATTGATTTAGTAGATTTGGTTAAAACATCATTTCTCATCCGGAAACCCACATCCTTTCTCATATAGCTCTATCTACGTATCTTGATGTTGATGAAGTAATTCGGTTAAATCTTCCTGTTAGTTTTGTCAAATCTACATATCTTTCTGTTGATTCAGTAGATCCAATTCTATTATCCTTTTAATCCTCTTAAACCTATTACTCTTTCTGTTGATTCAGTAGATTCGGTTAACCTTTTTCGCCCGACTCTACCTACGTATCTTGAAGTTGATTCAGTATATTCGGTTAAAGCTTCTTCGTTAGCTTTCTCTTTTCTATATGTCTTGAAGTTGATTTAGTAGATTCGTTTCTACTATCTACATATCTTTTTGTTGATGAAGTAGATTCGGTTAAACGCTCACTATAACGAGCAGAGAAGAATGATCCATCGAATTGATTGTGGTTCCAAGACAACAGTAGAAAGATTTGAATCTTACATTTTTTTTATTTGAAATCTTCTATATCTAGATAAGTCTTTCTTTCTCCAAAATAAATGGAATAGCATCTTTTGTGTTTGGCTCAATCCTTTTAGTAAAAGATTGGACGGAGTTCAATTGCAATTCAACTAAGAGAAGAAAAGATAATTATGACTTAAGCAGATCCAACATATCCACTGCTTTAAAATTAAATCTGATCTCCTTCCGTACTTCACAAGCAGTGGCCAGTACATGATTCCATTTTCTAGCTTCATGGATAGTCGATTACCCTGTACAGCAAAATCACGCCCTTCATTATGAGCTTGTGCACATGCTTCTAGAGCTACTCGATTCGCTACAGCACCTGGGGTATTACTCCAAGGGTGTTCTAAAGTTCCTCCACCGAACTGTAGTACATAATCATCCTCAAAGATCTCGGTCAGAGCGAGCATATGCCAAACGTGAATGCCTCCTGAAGCGACAAGTGTAAGACTTGGTAGGGAGACCCAATCTTGAGTGAAATAAATACCACGACTTCGGTTTAATAAAATCATTATGTAGTAAATCAACACCAAAGTGATGTCTCTTTCCCCTTCGAGTTTATCTACTATGATACCAGAGTGAATATGATCTCTACCAGCCATGCATAATGCTTTATCTAGTATGCGGAAATGGATACCACGATTCTTCTGTCTATCAATAACTGCATGCATTACACGATGGATGTGAAGAAGCAGATCATTATCTCGGCAATAATGAGCCAAGCTAGTATTGCATTGAATCCCCCTGTTATGTAATCGTGCATTATAATAAGAACTCCTAATTCTCTAGCAAAAATAGCTCTTTTGATCATTTCTTCGCATATACCTACAGTAGCATTCAAGTAATGTTCCTTTATTTCATCAGTTTCAGCTTGTGCTTTATAAATCGTTTCGTCACAAAATAATAAACGATCTATTCAGCACAAATGGTCGAGAGTAGGGGTGTCAAACAGGTCGTGTATCGTGTTTCGTGTTTCGTGTTTTTCGGGTTTCGTGTATCAAAGTGACATACACGTACCTTACCCGTTTGCTTCGCGTGTATGGATGTAGATACACAAACCCGTACATGTCAGGTTTCGTGTAGTGTATCGGGTATACCCACGAACTTGACAAGTACAAATATTTCAAGTCATGTACATGTCATTTCATGTACTTTTCAGGTATTTTCAGGTTTCGTGTATTTTTCAGGTTTCATGTACTTAAACGACTATTGATACAATGTATGAAACAACAATAAGTACACAACCAAATGTTAAATATTAAAATGAGTGAGGTCCTTAAACTCAAATCACTTGACTCTGCAATAATAGATTAAAGAAATGGGATTTGGGAATGGAGGAAGGGGGGAACCGAACAGGGATACGTAGTAGCACGGTAGTCTTTTTTTTTGGAAAAATTTATTTTTTATTTTATTAATTATAAATTTTATTTAAAATACATTTTTTAAGTTTCGTGTATAAACGAGTATAAACGGGTACACACGGGTATACCCGGACACGACCTGCCATTAGCGGGTATCTTTCAGGTCTTACTCGATTTGTACACGAAACCTGCCAAGGTCATACCCATACCCACGAAAATTCGTGTCAGGTTCAGGTCGTGTTTCGTGTCGTGTATGAAATTGCCACCCCTAGTCGAGAGTTCATGTTTTCATCATCTTTGGTAAAATCAAATCAACGACAAAAACATTATTGAACATTAGCTTCCTTTTTATCATCCAAAAACAAAACAAAAACATGACAAATTAATCATCATGTCATAGAAATCAATGATTGACATTACAAGATATATTAAGTTCCTTCATCGAACGGCTAAATTTGTTATGATAATATTATGTCGTTGGTTACTTGTTATTATTCATCCAATGGTAGTTTTCATTACTTCCAAATTTAAATGCTACCAACCAATGAAGCTTCAAAATCATGGTATAAACTTTAATTCTATGTAACCAGCAATTAAATATGTATGTGTGTGTATATATATATATATTCACAAAATAAAAAGAAAATTAGAAAGTTCCACCTTCTTTTGAAGTTCGAAGTTTCAACAGTAAATATCTCCCTAGTATAATACTACACCTAGCATCATTTCAAGAATGGTTCAATAATATAGCCTTGAACGTAACTCACTTGTTATTATCATAAATTGCATTATAATAGATCGTGGTTTGATTTTTAACAGTGTAGCTGGTATAGTCTTGTCTTCATCTCTTTACACTAAAACAAATTTGAAACTGACACACCTTGAGTACTAAGTAAAACTTATAATCTAAAAACTGTTAAATAATTATAATTTACATTCCATAAATTTTTCAATAATACAGGAAAAATATCTTTATTGGTTATAGCTGGCAGAAAACTGCCTGCTCTTTTTTTCTGCGGGTCCCAATAAAAAAAGGTCGTGTGTGCGAATTGCTTCTTCAGCAATGGTCGCTAACGCCGGCTTCTTTGACCTGCTCGACGATAATCTATTCTTGAACTCCGGCGCCGATAATAAATCTTCAAACTCCTCCAAATTCAACTTCGGAAGCGGAGCCTCACGATCCGCCAGCGGCCAAGCCTTCACTAATTGCATAGACTCGTTCGCCTGAGACTCCGGCAAGATCCTCACCCGACCAAAGGAAGCCTTTTTAGCGGCAGAGTTAGCGGTTAAGAACAAAACTCCCATATCAGCCGCCGTGACCACAGAATTCACTCTACTCATCGGGAACATGACGTAGACATTCGCCATCTCCAAATCCTCATCCGCATTAAGAGCCGAGAATCTTCTTCCGATCTGTAGAGACTTCACGTTATGAAGGAAATACCCCGGCGACTCAAGCATGAGCTCAGCAGCTTTAATGGGTTGGTAGAATCTTCGAATTTCTCCGGTCGGGAAGATCACTTTCACACCTCTGGATTGTTTTCCAGCAGGCCCAGATAGAGTGCAAGAAACATAGTTGCCCATTGGTGGAGAAACTAAAGCAAGATAGTTAAGAGCACAAAGTGTTTGACGAAATGCTTAAATACAAAATTGTTTGGTGAAATGCTTGAATAAAGTAGAATGGGTTGAAAAGTATTGATATTGGATGGGGAGGGAGAGTGAAGATTCAGGGACGGTTGGAGGCGGCATATATATGAAGAGGAAAAGAGTTGAAAGGAATGTAGAGGTAGCAAAATAATAGTGAAGAATTCAACGCCAGTTGTATATTGATTATGAAAATGTGTGCGCGTTTGATGTGGTGGAAAGTGGAAACTGGAAAATGAATATCCCAGAAATTCAGTGGAAAGTAAACATGCCCAACTGGTTCTGGACAGAAGTTCTCAAAAGGGAGATCAGGGTTTAATTCTTGTCAAAGACAAGAGAGCTCCTTTACAACAAGTGCATAGTGTGGGAGCTTCCTTGGCCTATAGGCTTGCTTACAGTGCTGAAGGGCTCTTTGTGCAGACTACTGTGTATATGACCAAGCTCTTGCTAGCGGGCCGTTGGGTATCTATCTGATTTACATCCCTATACTACCTTTGGGACTGGGTGTGGCTGGACTTAATGGTTGGGTTCAGCTTTAGAAATTTAGTGGAAAGTAGCTCATATATTTCCTACTCTTGTGGTGGTATAGCCGTATAGAATCACACGTGTAAAAGGAGATTACGCATTTCATCCACATATCCGCGTGGTCTATGTTTTAGTTTAAATAAAAATCATATTCTATTTCGAATAGCTATCGTAGTTTTAAGAAGTTTTGTGTAAGATATAAATCAGCAACCCAAAAACATCTTATATTGGTAAAGTTTTTTTCAAACAACTCACACAAAATGCTCAATTTAAACTCAACCAACAAATCCTTAAATTAATTGGATCAGATACCATAGCTTAAGCCAATATTTATTCAGATATCAATATTACACTCACGTTGCGTATATCAATATTACATTCACGTTACGTGTATCATGGTTCAAAACTGTGCTCTTCAAGTCGCAATGTTCCATCTCCAATACAAACTGAGCTCTATGTTAATATGTATAGTATAGCTTGGGTTAATAGACAAATATTCTCGGCTTGACATCTATCCGCAAGCAAATTCTGACTAATACCATCTGTATGTAAATCTAATGATGTATTTCAATTATCACAAGTTTAAGACAAATCTCATAGTCGTTTTAAATCTCATTTTTTGCTCTACTCATATCCAATAAAAACTTTCGCTCACTGCAAACATATTTTTTTTTTTTGGGAATATCTAAACAATCTCTAGTGATGAAACTTGAGTATTAACTTTGATGATCGTCCTATAAAGTTGACGGTTTTAATCTCGTTTATTCTCATGTAGGATGAGAAATATCACGTCATTCAACTTAGACTTTATATGGGTATAAAATATATCTATCTATGCTTCAACCATCATTATTTTTCCTGTATAAGTGTGGTTGGTATGAAGTGTATTCTTTTAATTCCTTTGAAATATGGTGACGTAGTGGGTTTTGATGTCTGAAATGTATTATGAAAAGGAAGCTTTCGTTAGGTGTTATAAATAGACGCTAGAAATATATTATTCTCCCAGTTTAATGAATCACACGTAGGTTACGATGAGGGAAAATCATAAAAATGGTCTAATATATTTATGTGCCTTTTGTTGATTATATGTTATTTAAACATGACTCATGAATAAATTCTCTCAGTTTTATTTTTATTTTTATTTTTGCTAACTGCTACCTAACTATTAAAATAAAACCAATGATCAAAAGAATTAGTAGTCGGCAAAGGTAAAATCTTTCATCAAGGTGCCTGTTGGTTGGCAGTTGTATTTTCAAATTTTTATTTTCTTTAAAAATCTTAAGTAAAACTTGGTCAGTCTACTCAATAAATACATTACTTAAATTATATGTTTCCAAATATAGCACTTGTTAGCTCCAATTTTATGTTGTCTAACCAGAACGTGCCTAAAAATACACCAGAATGAAACATAAGAAAACCCTTTTTTCTTTTGTGAACTAAGAAGCACACACCCTTCTTCTTCTTCTTTTGGTGAGGAAGAACATAAGAAAGCTTATGTTAATAATTAGATATTTAGATATGCTAGGAGAAAAACAACAATTTAGTAAGTCATTTTGGTGGGGTATGAAGAGTCGGATATACGCAGCCATATCCATGTGTTAGAAACACACATGTTTTTTCCGATGACCCATAATAAAAATTACGTCAAACTGCGTCGATCAACTGATAATTCACAATATAAGAAGCACAACCAATTTAGTAAATCATTTTGCTTTATTCCATCATATTCCAAAGTTAAGAAAGAGTGTGTCTTAACTCCATTAGAAATGGAAAGAATACGCTAGGAGCAGAATTGGTTAAATCCAAAACCACACTATATGGGCGAATTTTATTAATATATTGTGTTTTGTGGTTCTTCAACCTACCCCCACCACATAAAAAGAGAGTCCAAGCAACACAAAACGCGGTATATTAGTAAAATTCGCATTACGTATGTATATATTGTGAGACGGGGCATATATGTAATATATTGCGCTTGGATGTGTATGTACGAACATGATGTGTATGAATGTATTGCGAGATTAATGAGCGGTTATAGATTAAGATTTAAGATGAACGTTTGATTTTACTTAGTCTACTGTTATTTTTTGTCCTAAAAGAGGATAACCAAAATCACTATGCAAGTGCACGGGTGCTACCATATACTGTTATCCTTTTCTTTTCTCATTTTTGGTTCTTTCTATTGCAATTGGCAAAGTTTGGAAAGGGACACAATTACAAATGCACGGGGTGCATTAAATATTCATAGATATTTTTGTCTTTTTTTTGGTGAGCATGAGACCTAAATATCAATGGAACATAAGAATTAACTAAAGATATTAGTCATAAAGACATAATAAATTAATAAATAATATTTAATTCACACGTAAAAAGTCTAGACTTTGCTAACATAAGACCCATCGAATATATAAAAAATTTCGCTGTCATCTATAGACTAATTAGCCATTGCAATATTTGATCTACAACAACAACACATACTCGTATATCCCAACGACAACAAAAGTTATCGCTAAGATCTGAGGAGGGTGAGCGACACGCAAACAATACTTTCATCCCAAATGATAGAGTTTGATTCCAGTAAGACATCGTCTCTATATATACTTACATAGATAACATAATAATGGAGATATGGTGTGTTAGTGTCTTACTGAATGAATCAATATTTGATCTCCAATAGCGGTGACTAAGCAGTACATTTTTTTTTATCTGTTACGCCAAATTGTATCATTTTGCTTCCATATGGCGGTTAGTTACAAGAGCACAATGACGATGTCCAAATCCAAATTTAATGGACACTAAATTTGACCAGTTTTTCTTCTTCATCTTTCATATTGGACTTTATATAATTTGTAGCATGTGGAAGTATGTATCACATTCTTGCATATATACAATCCAAAACTTTTGTCCCAACATTGTTAGATCAACCAATCAATCAATTATATCCAGTATATTCCAACGGCAGCAAAAACTATCGCTAGAATCTGGAAAAGGTGAACGGCAGACAAACAATAGATCTATCTTAAAAAATAAAGAGTTACTCGATCAACCAAATGAATTGGTTAATTTTAGGATTTCAAGGCTTGCTTGCTAGACAATAAGAATTTTATGGTAAAAGAATTACAGGATTATATTCGTCACTCAAGGGCTGTTTCGTCTTCTTTTGCTATTGTTTTCTTTATAATATTTTTCTTCTTACATCTTCCATTTCGATGAAAACAAACTTCAAAGAAAAGAGAAAAATATATACAACGCGTTATCTGTCCGCTTCTTTAATAAACAATGTACACAATGGTATTATAACAACCCATATCGGCATTATATAGTCAAATTGGGTGCGTTCGATAATATATTGTGAACTAGTAGCTAATCGACACAGTTGACGCAATCTTTATTATGAGTTATCGAGAAATGATTTCTTTGTGTTTTTAACACATGGGTATGGTTGCATGCGTCCGACTCCCTATATCCCGCCATAGACAGGAGCTCTAAGACACTGGAATAATTTTGTTGCTGTTGTGGGTGTCTCTATGACAATGATGTAATGTTGTTGTTGTAGGTGTGTTCGATAATCTTAAGCCAATATCAAATTAAAAGTGTTGGCTGCGCTTCTTATATTGTGAATTAGCATTTGATCGACACAACTTGACGCAATTTTCCTTATGGATCATTGAAAAACAACATGTGTGTTTCTAACACATGGGTGTGATTGCGTATATCCGACCCTCCATACTCTGCCATAGGCGGGAGCATTTAAGACAATGGGATAATGTTGTTGTTGTGCTCAATGATGTAATCCCATAAAAAAATAAAAAAACAATAAACCTTAAAGCATCACAGCTGATGGGTATACCAATTTGATTATGTTAATGTTTGAGGAGTAAACATGGGAATTTATGTGTGAAACCTTAAATATGCAAAGCACCGCTAATGTAGTGAGCGTTAAGCAATCATATGTCGTTACAGATTCATTTTAGCTGTCACTAAAACGGACATGCGGATGAGATCTTAGGAGACTAAAAGTAAGGCAGAATATGAGGCCTCCAATTACGCGTCGCTACGTATACAAAAGCAAGGGGGTGATGTATTTTTTTTATTTTAAAAAACTGATCTCGGACACGTGGCGACGCGTGATTGAAGACCTTATATTATGTCTCAATTTTAGCCTACTAGGATCTCATCCAGGGTACATGTTGATTGCTCCCCAAATTCAGCTAATCTAGTTGTGTCAACGCCACAGGAATAAAATGATTTTGGATAACAAGATTGAGGTGCATCTGACGTGTTTATACAAATAAATAAAATGGTATGGCTACTAATAATTATTTTTATTTGTTCGGTTCCAGACTTAAAAGAGCTTAGGTCTGTAAACGAGCCGAGTACAGCGTTGTTCAAACTCGGTTCATTTAATTTAGTGAACGAGCTGAGCTTGCTCGTTTATTTAAACGAACATATTTAATTGTTCAAGCTCGGTTCGTTTAACTCACAAACAATATTAACGAGCCGAATACCTTAAACGAACGATGTCACTTATCGAGTTCGAATAGAAAAAAATGGTTCAAACTAGGTTCGTTAACCCTGCAGCCGAGCCGAGCTCGAACCGAACAAACCGAATATACCGAATTGCTCAGATCATTCACAGGCCTAAAAGAGCTACTCACTCTACCATTGCTCTAAGAGTATTTTAAAATTTCTCTTCGTTGGTATACAAAAAATTACAATGACATTTTCCGTCAGGTTTAATTCGAATACCTTCTTAATGATTTTCTCAAAACTTCCATTATAAAGTTTTTTTAAAATAAAAAAATCAGGTTCATTGTTTGTACGGCAAGATGGGTACATTGATAGTGACGTAGCATACCGAATTCAGGCAGGTTGGTGTAGGTGGAGGACGGCCTCACGGATGCTGTGTGACAAGAATTTTCCTGCAAATTTAAAGAAAATTTAAAGGTCAATACCTCTGGCCCTATGGGTCCATACCGCCTCAGTCCCAAGGAGTTTCGTAGAAGATGCAAATCATAAAATTGTTCGAGTTCGGTTCGTGTTTGGTTCGTATTCATCCGGTAATCATTTATTAACGAGCTGAACTCGAACAGGTATTCGGGTTTGTTTAGTTAAACGAGCCAAACTATTCGAGAACTGTTTGGCTCGTAACAGTTATAAGGTTATCGAGCCAAACTCGAACCAATCTAATCAAACCGAGCCAAACAGTTCGTTTAGCAAAACGAATCCGAATTCAAAAACCTAGCATTCGGTTCCGTTCGGTTCGTTAATGCCCCTAGCCACGAGGTTCCAACAATTTAGTTCCAAAAGACATGGTAGGAGATATAATTCAAAAATTCATTGGCTTTTTAGATTGGTAAGTAAGACTTTATTTATGGTTTCCATCAAAATCAGAGTCAAGACCCTTAGGTATATTTATTTCTAGATACAAAAATTATACTTTGATTTCCAAAACTTTTACTCCCAAAAACTTATACGTACTTTTATTCTTCGTCGACGGCTACTTGTTTTCTCTTTGGAGAACTGTGGATTTTGTATCACATTTCCACGTCAGGTTTTTTCCCATAGAAATGTGCAACAAATTTTGTGACTTCATGACCTCAGGGCATAATCCAGTTGGTATTCAGGTTGAGGATTGCCAACAAAAGATCATGAGCTCGAATCCAGGGACGTGCACAGTGTGGTTGTTCCTCTACTGTCAGGCCAAAGGCTTGGTTTGTGGGGGCCACCTTGTGTGGGTAACTATGTAAGATCTCACCCAATCTAGGAGGCCGCTGGACTCCTGATTTACATCCTCCACGCAACTTCTTGGGGCTGAGGCAGTGGGACCCTTTGGGTTGGAGTTCAACCTTTGCCAACAACAAGTTTTGTGACTTCATTTTATGTGTCGCATTCTAAGCAGATATTTTTGCGTGTACAACATACTTTACATATACATTATTCTATTTGTTTTATTTTTTTTGATTTATTTATTTGTTATTATTTTTGGACTCTGATATGGCTTATCTATCCATAATACCTCTCTCCAATAAAAAAAATAATTAAAATCACATACATACTTGAAGGTGTATTCTTTAGTTATCTGGAGTAAAAGGTCTATACCTCTGGCCCTATGGGTCCATACCGCCTCAGTCCCAAAGAGTTTCGTAGAAGATGCAAATCAGAAAATTGTTCGAGTTCGGTTCGTGTTTGGTTCGTATTCATCCAGTAATCATTTATCAACGAGCCGAATTCGAACAGGTATTCGGGTTCGTTTAGTTAAACGAGCCAAACTATTCGAGAACTGTTTGACTCGTAACAGTTATAAGGTTATCGAGCCAAACTCGAACCAATTTCAAAGTTCGTTTAGCTAAAGAAACCGAGCCGAACAATACGTTTAGCAAAATGAATCCGAATTCAAAAACCTAGCATTTGGTTCGGCTCGGTTTGTTAACGCCCCTAGCCGCGAGGTTCCAACAATTTAGTTCCAAAAGACATTGTAGGAGAGGTATATTTATTTCTAGATACAAAAATTATACTTTGATTTCCAAAACTTTTACCGTCTCGGTCCCAAAAACTTATATTACTTTTATTCTTCATCGACGGTTACTTTTCTCTTTGGAGAACTGTGGATTTTCGTTAACCAGTGATTCACATTTCCACATCAGGTTTTTCCCGATAGAAATGTGCAACAAGTTTTGTGACTTCATTTTATTTGTGGCATTCTAAGCAGATATTTTTGCGTGTACAACATGCTTTTCATATACATTATTCTATTTGTTTTATATTTTTTGATTATTTATTTGTTATTATTTTTGGATGATGATATGGCTTATCTATCCCTAATACCTCTCTCCAACCAAAAAAAATAATTAAAATCACATACATACTTGAAGGTGTATACTTTAGTTAATTTTTTTATTAGGAAATGATATTAGGGAAACGATTTAATCCCATATATGAGGCATGGTACGAATTAGGGTTGTAAACGAGCCGAACGAGCCGAGCATCAAGTTGTTCAAGCTCGGTTCATTTAACTTAGCGAACAAGCCGAGCTTGCTCATTTATTTAAACGAACATATTTAATTGTTCAAGCTCGGTTCGTTTAACTCACGAACAACATTAACTAGCCGAACACCTTAAACCAAAACGGTGTCACTTACCGAGTTCGAACATAAAAAATGGTTTAAACTCGGTTCATTAACCTTTTAGCTGAGCCAAACTCGAGCCGAGCTCGAGCCAAACATACCGAACGGCTCAGTTCATTTGCAGGGTACGAATGCAAGTAACATTCGTTTAACCATGACAAAAACATTAGAAAAAACTCAAATTTTCCTTTTATCTACTACTTGCAGTTTTGCATGTATCAAATCTTAAAATCATTGTCTTCAAAAAAAAAAATCTTAAAATCATTTTATTCACAAAATTATCCAAGAACAGAAAGAAAAGACTAAAGAAGATATATCTGGTAGTTTGAAGGAAGATGAGCGTATTATATTACAAAATTATTTATTTGAGTTACTGAGAAATTATAAACATGTCATATTTTAGTTATGTTGTGGTTTAATGTTTTTTTCCTTTACATTTGATCGCGACATGAAATATATTATGAAAGGTCATTACATTTAGAGAAAAGACGTCTTTGAATACGCGTCTTTGAATTCTTATAATTACGATTGGATTATCATTGTGTTGACTTGTATGTTTGTCTTCGTGTCCAGCTGTTTAGGTATCATTTCCAAACAGTTATGACCAAATTACATAGGTAAATTGTTAAAACTTGAGCTTACATGATGTGAGATATATATGCATTTAAAACTTTAAAGTAATGGGTAGTGGTACATCATCCTTATATATCTTATATATTTTTTTCAAATGGATCAATGTGGAACAATATTCTCAACACGTGCCCTCACGTGGCAACGTGGCTTGACATATACACGTGTCTTAGAAATCATTCTCAATCACAAATCGCAAGACATGCATGAACATGTGGATTTGGGTAAAGGTACTAGTTAAAAATCAAACGCTAAATTATTTTTATATATTTTTTCAATTTGAGCAATATTTACAAACTAACGACTCATACATCACAAGCTAAAGATTGGTTTGTTAATTATTTAAGTCAAATCAAGTTTGATACGGAAACCTAAATAATCATTAAAAACTCAAATAAAGTCTAGTACTTGATCATAGGGTGGATAGTATACCAGATAAGATAAGAGAAGGGAGAATTAAATGACTTGGGCATATCAAGAGGAGACAAACAATAACGTCAATCAGAGCAGTTGAAAGCCTCACTGTGGAGAAAAAGAGGAGTAAAGGCAGGCCCAAACTGACTTGAGATTAGCAGATTAGGCATGACATACTAAAGTTGCATGAGGACATGGTCCAGGATAGGAGTTCATGGAGGCAGAAGATTAAGGTTAAGGAGGTGTATGCAGGATATAGGGACACCATACTTAGAGGAGTAGATACTCTCTACACTTTAGATTGACTTACATTTTCTATTTTGGTCTTTGTCTTTCAATTATTTGTGCATATCCAATGTTATAACTATTTTTATATCGAAAGCTTTCTATTTATGTTTAATAAAATTCCTTCACTAGTGCATATCCCTATTATTGTGCTATCTATACATATATGTATAGAGCCGGGATCTCACTGGAAGCAACTCCCTATCTCTAGGGATGGAGGTATTGTTTGACTGCCTCTCACCCTCTTCAGACCCTAACGATAGCTTTTGCTGTTGTTAAAATATACCGGGTATGGTGGTTGTTGTCATTGACCCACCATACTGTGGTCCAAACACCAAGAGCCCTCCACAGTACGGTTTTAGCTACCAGGCCTCGACCTTGGGTCGACGATGGGCCCAGTAACACTCCTTGAAAGGAACTCACGCCAAGCTTCAGAAACCGGCTACAACCGGTTGACTCTTAACTGTCCAGTCATAAATATAAAAGCTAAACACTTTCCAAATACTGTAGTATTTCATGAAACGCTCCTTTTTTTTCAATTTTATGCCCCCTGCCCTCCCCTCGCCCCCCGGGCCCCCGGCAGCAAAATAAAAAAATAAATAACGCTTTTTAAGTTTCCCGGTGCGCGGCTTCTCTTCTTCCTCCTCGCCGTCAATCGGTGTCCGGCCGGAGGTCTATGATGCAGCTTCTCTCCTCCGGATTTCCGTGCTGTTTTCTGTTCGGATGAAAATTATTCGCTTGCATTTCTCCTTGCCGTACCATACGAAATTCGAATTATTGAAGCTTCCGTCTTAACGCAACAATGAGCGCTGTGAACTTGACGAACGTGACTGTTTTGGACAATCCAGCGGCCTTTCTATCGGCGTTTCAGTTCGAAATCTCATATGAATGTGTGGCTCCTCTCAAAGACGGTAACTTAGTTTAATTTCATGTTTTTGTTTTCATGCTTCAAGTGTTTTCGTTTTGCTCACCGTTTTCTGTTTTTAGGGATTTAAAATGGTCTTTTAGTCCTTAGTGTGTACTAATAAACCTTCAGTTTAACTGTAAAACTGTTCAGTTTAAGGACTTGGTCGAGTTATTTATGATTCATATACTCTATACCAATACAGAGCGAGCATATTAATAGCTTGTTAGCAATCATACCATGTCTCTTGCACCCGGGTATCTTATATTTTTTTTTTTCAATTGTAGCATTTTTCTCTTTTTAGAGGTGAACTATCTTTCTTCATCCAAATTTTTATCTGATTTTGGATCTACTAATAAACCTTCAGAACGTACGAAGTACTTTTCATTTTTCACTTTTTTCTTGTAGTAATAACTGTTGCGGGAATAGGATGTTTTGAGGGGAACGAGAGATCTCAGTGAAAATTGGGCTGCTGGCTTACATCCTTCACATGGACTGAATCTTATGGAATTGCCTGATACAAAAGTATTTTTTACACTTGTGTTACTTTTGAAATGGAAGAGTTACATTCTTTCCAAATTATTCTTGCGGTCATTGACTCATTGTTGCCTTCTGTGGCTCAGGTGGCTTAGTTCCGGAACTTTCTTAGAGCATCTGATATCAACATTTTTATGATACTGAACTATGGTTGTATATTACCGCGTTTTTATGTCAGTCCTTTTGCATTGTAAGCCAAACAAATCTCCATCCTCCATTATAAATTGATTGTGGCTAACGATACTTATTATTATGATTGAATATTCAAGCTCAAATGTTCTATGAGTTCCATTCTGGATAAGCGTCTAAGTTTTCTTTAGTATTTTCTTTTGATCACTCAATGGGTGTATTCATAAATTTTTATTGTCAATGCGTATGAGACATCTCCATCATTTATATGATTCGTACTCCCGTGAACTTTTGAGTTTTGACTATCTGAAGTTTCATATTTAATTTTTTGTTTTACTTGTTCACTGTTTTTGAATAATTGGATGTGAGCTAACTACAAATTTGCCAATTTTCATAAATAACAGTTTTTTTCATGGGTTTTCCTTAGGGGAACTTAGCTTCTAGATGGCCATGATCTCATTTTGTCTCCTAATAGCAGTTGAGGCAATGCTGTTGATAGAAATATTCAGATGCATGTCCAACTTAGATACTGCTGTTTACAACTTGTTCTCTAACTGCCTTTACGGGAGTACATGTTTATTATGTTAGCATGCCTTTTCCTCCTTTGGTCGCATGTTATTGTAAATAAGAGAAATGTCCCCTTCCTTTGGTGTTCATCTTTTCTGTGTGAGCGTGTTAGCAGAAGCTCTAATGTTGTTTTGCTATGTATTATTTACCTTGTTACTTGGAAAAAGAAATATGCGTTTCAGTTCCCTTTGATGCAACAAACTAGTATCACATATGAATTTTGAGTTGTTGCCAATGTCGCCAGTCTGACATTATCATCATCCTTGTGCTCTTTATGTGCCATTAATTTTTGTGTGTGTGTGTTTGTATTCTTTTTCGGAATGTCATAATATAGCATATTCTGAGGAATGATGATGAGTTGCACTTATATGTGCGTGCTGAGATTTCTGTGGCATGATTGGTGAAGAAATTTATTTCAGTTAATCTTGAGAAAGATGCGGAGTCAAACAAAATGACCTGTCTTTAGGCTTCTGCCTTTCAAATACTAAATATTGTGTTATCATCTGCAGTTCCTTTGATGGATTAGTAGGATGAAATACTCAATCCGTTTGCATATTCTTATCTTTTCTATATACATGTGCAGATTTGGAATGGAAACTCATCTATGTTGGATCTGCGGAGGATGAAACTTACGATCAACTCTTGGAAAGTGTTCTTGTAGGCCCAGTTAATGTTGGAAACTATCGTTTTATCTTGCAGGTAACTCTTAAGACTTATTGAGCTGGATAATTGTACTTAGTCCACTTAGCTTTATTGACACGCTTTAACTGACCATTGCCAGGCAGATCCTCCTGATCCTTCAAAAATCCGTGAAGAAGATATAATTGGAGTTACGGTTCTGCTGTTGACTTGCTCTTATTTGGGGCAGGAGTTTGTTCGAGTGGGCTACTACGTCAATAATGACTATGATGATGAGCAGCTGAAAGAGGAACCTCCCCAGAAGGTTTTGATTGACAAAGTCCAAAGAAATATACTGTCCGATAAACCTAGAGTCACAAAATTTCCAATCAACTTTTTCCCTGAAAATAGTGAAATCGGAGATCAAAATCCAGCACCAGCACCTGATCTTGCAGCTGCAGCTAGAGCTGATGAAAATGAAGAATTGCCTCCTCTTGATTATCAGTCAGATGGTGAAGGATTATAGAGCAAAGTTTGCCTCCACAGTACCTGATTCCTCATGTTTACTCTGGAACAGAAAAACTATAAAGGTGCAGTAACGTCTCCTCCATTGACTGTTTCTTTTGGCTGCCGTGCTGAATATTATCACGTTTTGTGCACTGCAATCCAGGCCTTTCCTTGCATTTGCCTGCAACCTCGCATCCGTCCTAGTTGCAGCTGCCATTAGAACCAGTCTTTAGGCCTATGCCATCTGTCTACGAGCTTATGGCAGCAATTGGAAGGCTACAGTATGTTGACGCTAATTTCTTTGTTTTTACCTAGTACCACTGCTAAACAGTTGTTTGCATTAGCACTGTGATTATTAGCTTTACATTCTCATTTTGCCTGTTTGTAGGAAAGGTGGCCGCATGTTTTCTGTTTTTATTTCTGGGAACTTGGATATATATGATTTCTAAGGTTAAATGCATCCTTTTAGGTTTAAATGCATTTATATCTGTTGTGTTTATTGAATATTACAGAAACTTCCTATTTGATACTACATTCTGTCCCGTTGGCTGATCAAAACCGAAATTGTCACTTTTGTTCTTAGGAATTACATCTCCACTGCTCGTCTTTGGTGTCTTCTTCCACCTATCACTTTGTCTTTATTCCCATTTCCAGAACATCATCATCTCCTGCTTCCCTCACCTCTCTATCGTTGCCACACAACACATCTCCCAACCGCTCCTCCATAACTGTGCCATCAACGGGCTCCTCCGGTCATCCCCCCTCACCTTTCCCTAAGGAGCTCATGTCAGCCGTTGATGTTTTGGTTTATTGAGGGTCTTTGTCAATGATTAATGAAGATGTGACTCGATCATGATCCTGAGAAGATGAATATGATGATGGTTGAATATATTTTGGAGGGGATATTCACGAAGGTGTTGGTGACGGTTCATGGCGGACTGCAGTGGAAGAAGGTGATGAACATGGTGGTACAGTCGAATAGGACAATTAGAGAAGATGAATGGGAAGTGAGTAATGTGAAGGATTTTTGGATCATTAAATTGAAATAATACATCATTTCCTTTCTATTCTAATTTCCAAGGTGTTTTTGCGTGTGCTTGTGTAGTTTTCATGTTAATCAAAAGGCAAGAGTATTTGAAGAGTAGGTTTTACGTTGACAAAACATTAGAGTTTTGGAAGTGGGCGTAGTTGGTCTTAGATTTTACTGTTTTCAATACTGCCACATTTGATTGTGACATCTAGTTTGACATTCATTTTTTTAACTAATAGTAACTGATATTGATCAATTCATTTCTAATGGAGTTAACGACAAACCTTTATTTGACTTTGGAATATGATGGAATAACTCATTAAAGTGGTTGCTTCTTGTGAAGTAACAGTTGATCGACACAACTTGACACAATATTCATTATGGATCAAAAAATAAATTCTGCGTATTTTTAGCACATAGATATGATTGTATGCATTCGACCTCTCATACATACAGGTATGGTTGCATACATCCAACTCCTTATACACCGTCATAAGTAACATCTTTTAAAACAATGAAGTAATGTTGTTTCTATTGACTTTGTCAAAGTCAAACACACGAGGTTGGCTATAGAATTTAACGCACGAGTGGCAAAGTCCACAGTACTGGTGCTTGACAGATTACGATTTACGAAGAGAAGGACAAAGGTTATATTATCACTTTCCTTCTTACAACGGTGGATGTCAGTTATGTTACAGTTTACTGTTCAGAGCTTTTGTTTTACTCGATAGCTGTTGATGCATTGCCTAGCCATTTAAAACTTTTATCAATCACCAGTTTCATGCTTTGATATTTGCGTACAGAAAGACATTGTTGATGTTATACATGTACGTAATTTAATAGTTTGCAATAAAAAGTGTACAACATTAGAACTGTTACACCTTAACGTCCTGATAAAAAATACCGACCTATAACAACTACGACAAAAGGGGTAACTCGATTTATGCCAGGTATACGAAAAGGATTTAAAATGGTTGTTTAACTTACCTTCTTTTTTCCTTCCTAAACAAATCTCACCTTCGTTAGATGTTGCCTCTTTCATAGATATGATTTAAACCGTCTATTTTTTCCTTCCAGTTGGAAAGAAGACATGCGGAAAGAGGCAACAGCCAACAAAGTAGATACATTCACATGGTATCTATGGCATAATGTCTACTGGTAAACTAGACCAGCGTATCTTTCAACACTCACCTTTATCCATACTTCCCATAAGAAAAATGAAGAAAAATTTATAAAAAATTTATGATCATCACCTAGAGTTCAAAATTTTCTAAAGGAGATCCAACACTGCAATGCTTATCATTCCCTAGCATCTTGGGGGGGGGGGGGGGGATGTATCCACCGGCATGGGTAAGCAAAATTAAATAATGTGGACAATAGCTATGCTCTAGACCAATTTCAGGGGGGTAAAACTGGGTATCCTTAAAAATGCAATTTAACTCCAGTATGAGCGTAAAGTTGTATTACACTGTTCTAGCCACTTGTAGCTTGTATTTGATAGAAACAAGCACCAAACTGCTGAACCTCAGTCGCCACTTATCCTTCTCTTCTTGTCAGCATACTTCCCTGATTTTCTAGCATTGTTCGACCTCGAATGCCTTCCTTTTCCCTGCAAATTACACATGAATTTTGCTAGTAAATGAGTTAATGAAGATTCATCCATTACAACGGCACCTTGAGAATTACCCCTTTCGGCCGGTTCTTCTGTCTGCGACCCCCTCTTTTCTTGTTTGTGGACTTCTTCCCAATCTGTAACTAAGGATATCAGGCAATCCACTTCATAAGTTTATAAAATTGGATGTCACTATACGCTGATAGACTAACCTCAACCGGAACTTGCTTATCTGAAGAAGCATCGGCATCAACCCTTCCGTCATCATTCAGCAAGTGCTTCAGTCTGCCTTCTTTCAATAACTTTTCAGATCGGGCATGTCTCTGTTTTATAGAGAGGGTAGATACAAAAAAAAAGGGGGGGGGGGGGGGAGAAGTGCATTTTAGATAGATTAGCATTATTATGTGGAAGTTACTATATCAAAATTTCTATTTCCACAGGCACATAGTGAGGTAAACACTAAACATGGCAACCGCCAAGTCACAGCTACAAGAATGATATATGTAAGAGCAAGAAAGACTAAGAAAGGAGAGACGGAGGAGGATGGGGAGGAACTTTACAAATTAAAAAAAAAAAAAAACAAATCCAACTACAAAGATAGAGACAAGGTGGACAGCCATAGAGAGGAGAGACAAGTTATTTTCACCTTGGATTTAAGATGAGCCTGCAATGTCACCTCTGATAGGCACACAATTCTAGGACATAATATACACTTGAAAACAGACTTGTGTTTGACTACGCAATCTGCAATAGTAGATGGAAGATCACCATCCATTGTCACAGTAGCTCCATCATTGACTGAACCATCAACTCCTTCGGATGTGCCGTTTACAGGGATTGTTGGTTGAGCATCCTGAGTCACTGTATCGTCATCACTTGTCGGAAAACCTGTTACAAGCAATGTCATTGATCAAACTTAGCGACTGGAATAATGTATGACTCAATCACATACATGACTCGTGCAACATATCATTCACAGGATCTCTTGTCACTTTGTAACACAAATATACAGCAACTTACTAGGCGGTGATACTAAAACTAATGAAAAGTAAATTCCAACGAAGAAATAAGTTTAACCACTTTAAAGGTCTAACTTGATAGCCCAAATTAATGAATGAAATTACAATCCATCCACCATCATACGTCATGTGTGAAATATCAATGTGCAGGATCTTGGAACACTAGGCTAGTAAAACAGAATGATGTGATACTGAAATTTCGTATACTTACAATCATCAATAAATTTACTTCAACAACTTTGACTGGACTAAGTGGATCCTCAATACCATTCATCACATTCAGCCAGATTACAAGATCCTTTCCTTTTCTTTATTGTTTTTGACCTAAAGTTATGGTCGTAAATCTCTACAATAACAATGGAAACAAAATTGATGCTAATACAGCCCGGTGTAGACAATGGTTGAGCCTAACTGTAAGGGAACTCAATACATGCTAAATAATTATTTTTAATCACATCAAAGTCTCCAGGAATAAGGCTTTAACACATTTGATAAGCAGATGCAACCGATCTTCTAACTCAACAGCTGTGGTGAAGGTGTCGTCTAGCTCCAAGAAACCTACCTTCAACGTATGTTACTTAGGTTTTCAAACTGGTTGTTAATCACAACGTCACAAGAATCTCAAACAGCCTCCTTTTGGTTCAAAGCTAACCACACAAGGAACTTGTAGCTAACATAGAAGAAGTTGAATGAAGTTTTTTTTTTTTTTTTT
>AP025047.1:38978305-39082461 GCA_036186865.1 Eustoma russellianum
GTTTTTTTTTTTTTTTTTGTAATTTAGTTGAATGAAGTTTATGACAACTTTACTGTACATTGTAAAGGTAATCCCAAAAAGGTCAAAGGGACAAGATTTCATTGACTAATCATAGCAAGCACACTACTTTTGAATGTCCTGTAACAAGTCTACTAAGCAAATTAGCAGAAGTACAAGGAAATCCAGATAATATACTAATATATTAACTTCATGTGCAAGGAAATCCACATAATATATTATGTGAAATCCACATAATATACTCATATTACTTAGAGTATGAACCTTAACTGATTGACATTGACATTGAATCCTTAAACAAGGACATGTATATGGAGTCCAACAACCTGTAAACTACAATGACTAACCTGAGGAATCAAGATTAACTTCATGTGCTGAACTCTCCTCACTCTCATATCCTGTAGGGAAGGAGAAATTCAATAACACTGACTTCAAATCAGTTGGTAGACAGATAGACTTCAATAAAATAACAGACTCTGGTCAGTTTAACATAAATGTAACTTCTAAAAAAAACATTTCTAGAAAATACTGAATGCAAGACACAGTTAAATTAGCCGGCCATTCAAGTCTAGCAAGATGGAAATAATACGAGTTAAGTTCTACCTGAAGATGAAGAGTTGAGTTCAACTTTTCCCCTTACTCCAACCCTAGCATCATTAGCATTCTCTTGTGCCTCTCCTTCTCCCTCAGCTTCATCTTCCTCCTCCTCCTCCGAATCTTCTGTCTCTTCAGGCTCTATATCAAAATCAGAGGAAGAGGAAGATGAATCAGATGCAGCATCTCTATCACCATGCTCCAGCTTGTAGAATCGCCTCTTAATCATTTCTGCTTGCAGATTTCAACTACAGAATCGAACAGAACCTATTAAACACACGATTAACCTGGTTACTCGATATAAGTATGAAGTAACTATAAGCTTGCAGTAACAAACAACACTGAGCTCCAACTAAATCAAACAAAAATGTCTGAGAAATTGCCAAACAATTCAAAATAATTACCATAGAGGAACATTTCATAACCATTACAGATATATTTGATTTTCGAGAGACGTCATTCGTACTTTTCTGAAATGACATTAATCCAGGTTCGAATAATAAGGCGAAACGATTAAGGAGAGGGCGAAGATACTACGAAGAAAAGGTTTGAAAGGGGGAAGAACTATACCTTAGAAGCGGCGATAATACGAAGAAAATCAGCGGCAAGAGGGGCCGAGGGTTTTCCCCGTTTTTTGACAGTTAAATTTCGAAGGGAATGAGACTGCGACTTGCGGGTGGATGAATTCTTTTTCCTTTTTTCTCTTTTTTTCCCCGGAGAAACGATGAGATGAATATGAGTGTGTGTGTGTGTGTGTATATATATATATATATATATATATATATATATATATATATATATATTGTTTTCGACGGTTCTGTCTTGTGGATCGAAAGAAAAATACAAGAAGGGCAGAGTTATGACCACGGAGTAGTATGTCGGGATAAATACATGACGTTTTGGGTTCGAACCGCAGAAACAATCGCAAAACGATCTTTACGAATGCAGGATCGAAATGTTTTTTATAATAAAAATCGAGTTTTAGGGTAGAAAAGATTTAAAGATAAATACGTCTAGATATCAATCAATCAATCATCCCAGTATATCCCAACGATACATAGATGTAAATATTATTATCGTTAGTATAAATTCTATTGTTAACATTTTTTTCTTATTTTTTAGCAATATTGTAAATCCATATTTTTATGTTATGGAATGTTAAGTTTTGCATAAAGAATAACTCAAAAGCGTATTTAAATGATAAAAACGAGCACAGTATTGAATACTTAATTCCATCAATATTGGTACCTTATTTATATTAAATTTGTTAATGAGATTTTTAACTTATCTAGTCTAAATACTATTCATATCAAAAGTTATAAATCATTATTATCATTTCTCCTCACCTCATTCTGTACCGCACGACACGTGGCAGCAGAGAGTGGTAGTGAGGCTAGATGAGGGTCACCTACATCTAGTTTTACCACCACCCCTGATGCCATGTCTCGTACAGTGAGGAGTGGAGTGAGAGAAAATGGGTGAAGGAATCCTAACCTGTTATAGTGGGCAACTCCAACTGTAGAAAAATATCCTGATTTTTGTTAGTCCTTGTATATATTTTTCGGGTGATATAGTCACATAATTAAACTATTAGAAAGTAATACTATCAAAAACAAACATAATGAGAACCGCAAATTGTTGTTTTTCTTGATAGATGGACTAATACATACGTTACCACGTGACAGGTAATTAATTAATGTAAAAATAGAAAAATACCACTACGTGATAGAGAAAAACAACAACAATAACACATACCCAGCATATTCCAACAACATCAAAAGTTATCACTAGGGTCTGGGGAGGATGAGAGACAGGCAAACAATACCTCCATCCTAAAGGATAGAGAGTTTGCTTTCAGCGAGACCCCCGGCTCTATATGTGCCTGCATAGACACATAATGCACGACAAATAATGCAAGACAAAGACAAACAAAAAATATGCTAAGCCAACCTAACGTTGAACGAGTATCTACGCCCCTTTATATACTCTAAAGATGCTTCTATATCATGCATAAACCTCGTTAACCTTAATCATCCGTCTTCATGAGCTCTTATATTGGATAATGGATAATGTCCTCAGAAAAGTGGATAATGTCCTCAGAAAACTGCAAATCTAGTAGATCATATATATTGTTCCTCCCAAGTCAATTTGGTTCTATCTCTTCTTCTTTTCCGAAACGTGCAAAGTAGATCATATATATTGTTCCTCCCAAGTCAATTTGGTTCTATCTCTTCTTCTTTTCCGAAACGTGCAAATCTTTTCCGAGACGTGCAAATCTAGTAGATCATATATATTGTTCCTTCCAAGTCAATTTAGTTATGTCTCTACTTCTTTTCCTCTCTTGTAGATCATGTATATTATGCCTCACAAGTCAATTTGGTTCTGTCTCTATTTCTTTTTCGAGACGTACAAATCTAGTAGATGATGTATATTGTTCCTCCTAAGTCAATTTGGTTCTGTAGCTACTATGACGAGACTTTCAACGTGATGGAGAAAAACCACTATCAAAATAGGAAAGGTTACGCCTTTGTGAAGGTTCGACCACATGACCGTTTCAGTATTAGAGTTTTAACTCTTTAACCACTTGAGATAAGTTTCATATAAACACAGACACCTTCGTACAATTTACCACCTTGTTGGCTTTTTAAAATTTGTGACATTAGGAAAACACAACTATTAAAACAACTATTAGAAACCAATAAGAAAAAAACTACTATGGAACATAATAAAGGAAATTTATTTGTTAAAAAGATGATTAACTGAATGACACCAGACATGATTTAAGTTAGAACAACATATACCCACCATATCTAAACAATAGCAAAAACTATCGTTAGAGTATGGGGAACAATAGCAAAAACTATCGGTAGGGTATGGGGAGGGTGAGAGACAGACAAATAAAACCTCCATCTCAAAGGATAGAGAGTTCGTTTCTAGCGAAACTTCCAACTTTATATTATCTGTATAGACACATAATGAACAATATTATTTCGAGATTCTTAAGCTGATATTCAAATTGACGTTAATACACGCCCGTCATTTGTGTCTTTAGAATTATATTCTCCGTCATTTAGAACCCAATATATTTAGGGGTACTATTTAGTCGTGTTGCATCATTTGTTTTTGTTTTCTAAATGACACACGCTATAGAAAAAGTAAAAAAAAATAAAATAAAATGCATGCATCTTTCATCACTTGACATTTGTCTGATTATACATTTTCTTGAAAGTTCCTTTTGATTCCTTAATATAACACCAGAATCAAAGATACTAATGAATTAAAGGGAACAAGGCTCATGTTTCCTTATGAAAGACCTTGTGAACCCTAGGGGTGCAAACGAATCGAATCTTAGCGAATACTATAAAATATAGGTTCGATTCGAAAATATTGTTTGAGGTTCGAATTCGAGTTCGAATTCGTGACGAACCTAAAATTCAGCTCGTATTCGAATTCGATAAATTTTAGGTTCGGTTCGAAGCTCGATTAATTATTCGTTATAGTTATTCGATTCGCAAACTTAGATTGATTCGCGAGCTCGAATTCGATTCGTGAGCTCGAATTCGATTCGTAAATAACAATATTACCAATTTACGTGAGAATCAAATGACAACTGTATTTTTCCCAATATAAACACGTCACTGAAGTTCCCAATATTACCACTTACCATATCCACCTAATAATAGCAGCCCGTGTGTTTCCTTGCTTTGCCTTCGGAAATGGAGAAGGAAAAGCAAAAAGGATCTTTAGTCTAATAGTAACAAAAAAAAAAGAGAAAGGAATACTGGAAAAGAATAGAAGTTGATAGTCATGAAGTTCCAAATACACAGCAATGAACTGTAACATCAGATGAATAAGTCGAGTCGAACCGAATCACGAATCGAGCCTTTGAATAGTTCAATTGATCGAAGCTTTATCGAATCTTCGAACCGAATACCCGCTAGTTCGAATTCGGTTCGTGAAACATTTCGAACTCAAAATATGATTCGAATTCGTATTCGAATATGCTATAATCGAATTCGAATCGAATCATAAACGAATCGAACCCGAATTATTCGTTTATGATTCGGTTCATTTGCAGGCCTAGTGAACCCGTTTTTGAAATTCTAAATTCAATCAAAAACAATCCTAAGTAAAAATTTAAAAAAAAAAACATATGTAATTCCGGCAATCATGAAGCGACAAAAAATTTTAATTCTAAATGGGGAAAGTGGTTTAGTGAAAAGCTTACATAGATAACGACAATTATATCTAGTAGATCCTAATGACAACAAAAACTAACGTTTCACTCGGAAGAAACTTACATAAATGGTACAACCTAATAAGCCTTCCCTGTCCCCATGACATAGCTCAACTGGTTTCAGACAGGGGTTCTCGAAAGGGAGATCAGGGGTTCAATTCTTGCCAAAAGCAAGAAAGCCCCTTCCCAGCAAGTGCATAGTGTGGGAGCTTCTTGGCCAATGCTGGGGGCTCCTTATGTAGACTACTCTCTACACTACAGACTAGGTGTTGCAGGGACCCTTACTGGTTGGGGTTCAAACTTTATGATAAGCCTTCCCTTTTCTTCTTTTGCTTTTTCTTCTTTCGGGTAACATTTATCCTAAACTTGTCTCTGTCCACATCTTTACCATTTAAGGAAACACGAACTCCAAAAAAAGGATTAGGATCCCCTCACTCCAAATCTAGGGGTGTACATGGTCCGGTTCGGCCGGTTTTGGGACATGTCACACACCAAACTGTATATAACGGTTTTAAAATTGTAAAACCGAAACTGGACCCGGACTGGTCAACAAACTGTTTGACCGGTCCGGTTTGGTTTGGTTCGGTTCTGGTTTTTACCGGTTTGCAAAATTTGTTTAACACAATGTACACAAGCCAACTGTATGTCTACACCGAATTGAAAAATTCACGTTCCTTTTCTCATACGGTCATGCTAAAAACGTCCCATTCTGGCACTCTGTAGTCCTTAATATGTTAATCATTAGTTGTAGCATAATAACTTTACTGAAACATGCCCTAACAAACCAGTACAATTAAAAAAAAAAAGATAGTACAGCTCCAAAGAGAAACCACCCAGAGACTGAACACGAACCAGTGAAATTGTCAATGGTCAGCATATTCCCATGCACTTGAATTGAAACTGAGCTAAGAAATTTTGCAACTTTTGCTTGTTCTATGGGTCAAAGGACAAAAACTGAAACATATGAAGAAAGCTAAAACGTCCAACAAATTGATTGTCCCCTAAATCTATTCATAGACCTTCACTCCCCTAACTTTCGTCCGGATATTTTGCATATCTCACCTTAGGGATTGAAGAAAAAGCTAACTCAAAGTCTGAAAATGCCACCGCCTCTGCAAGACCGCAAGTCTGCAACTCCAAGGCTTCGATGTGTTATAATTTTCATGACCTGCAGAGTGCAGACAGCAACACCAATTTACTAATTTACATTTCACTGGATGCACAAAAATACCTAACAAAATTATGGTGGAAATAAAAAAGAAATACCAATCGTATGATTCGTATACCACAGCCTTAGATCCTCAGCCCTCAAATTGGCACCGCTCTCATCGACATCAACATTTGCTCTGCAGATATACTCCTACGCAGAAAATACCACAAAGACTTAGATCACAAAATCAACACAAATAGAAATAAGGTCTGATGTCTATGGTTTAAACCACTGGCATATCTGGAAACGGTTAGAAATCAAGAAACGTGGCTAAAGATGGAACCTTTTTCCAATTTTATGAGGTAACGTAATAGATTTACAGCATGGAACATGTTTCTTTTGAAGCAAATGAACATGCAGTCTTTCTTACATCTCCATCGCCGACAATCGCATATTTTATGAACTTTGAAGCACTCTTCTTATCTGAATGTGTAAAGAAACAACATTGAAGAAACAAAATAAAAGGTTGAATACTAATAGTGGAGTTGAGGAATATGTTGCTATTGTTGACGATTGTGACTTAGGAATCAAGTATTTCGCCCAACAAATAAGAAATAACACAGTTGTTGGATGTTAGGGATGATGGCTGAAGCTGTGAACTTGGTGATTTCATATTTCCTGACAAAGGGCCAAAGGGGATTTGGAAAATTGGTTCTTTGCGTTCCAACTTCGCAGAGTGCAGAGGAAGAGACGAAACAAGAGAAAGACAGAAAGCGGCGGTACTGGATGGTGCAGAGACGAAATGAGGGTAGGGGTGGAAAAACGTAGAACCTTCTAGGCTTAGGGTTAGGAAATAAGGATATTATATATTTAATATATATTTAATATTTCAACCGGTTCGGTCCGGTTGTACAGTTTTTCATTTCCCGAACCGGAACCAAACCGGACAAAACAGTCCGGTTTTTCTTTTACACTTAAACCGGCTGTAAAGCTGTGGTCCGGTTTTAAACGGTTTGGTTCAGTACGGTTCGGTGATTCGGTCCGGTTTTAATAATTTCTGTTCACCCCTATCCAAATCCCTCACCCAATACGTCACTGTGCGACATGTGGCAGCATGATTGTGTGATAAGGCTAGATGCAGATCACCCTCATCTAGCCTCACCATCCACCCCCTGCTGCCACGTGTCGCGCGATGACACATAGGATAAGAAGAAAGTGAGTAAGATGATCTCATCTAAAAAAAGGTATGGTCAGAGAGATTTGGACAACAAGAGAAAAGAGAAAACATCGCCAATAGGAACCAAACGGTCTTTCCTTTCCAAAACTGGTAACAAATCATGCGAAGTCACAAAATTAAGAGGAAAAAAATTTACTTTTACCTCTTCTCATTTTCCAATCTTCAAGGTGGAATGTCTAAATCTTACTATCGGTTAGACTTCTCGTTTAATAATCTTGATTTATATTCTATACGAATTTTATTTGATTAGACAGTAAAAATTTGAGTTAAAGTTTAACCTCTTTACATTCGACCCATTCATATGATATTTTTTCATAGTAGGATTAAAAATATAAATATAAGGGAATACATCAGTTTTTGCCTGAGGAATCCAAATTAAAAAAGGAAAAGAACCTTAAACAGGGCGTAATTGTTCATGTGTATCAATAAACTGAAACTCATAATCTTTTTCAATTCCTCTTATTTGAAAAAAGAAAAAACAAAAAAATGGAAAAGCTGTTGATCTAACCCTACCATTAAAAGTAACAACACCACCGATGTAAAATTGCATACTTGACAATTTTATCATGGGATAAAAGTGAGCGAGTTTTATTCTAGACCCATATGTCTTAAAAATTTCAACTGTTACGCAAAATTTGAAGTTAAGCGATTGTGTCATTAACATTCAAAGTAGTTTAAATTATCATTAAACATAAATTCTAACAGTGTTGCAATACTCAAATTTTTTTTAGCTCCTGTTAGATATGGGACCTACATGTGTATATAGAATTCTACATTGCTTTATATGGGGCGTTTGGTTCGCACTTGAGTATCAGAATTGAAATCGGAGTGTGTATGACAGTGTATGGGTTTGGACGTAAAAGTCATAGCTGTTTGGTATTGAAGTTTGAATGAGTATGATTGTCATTGATGGTGTTTGCAATGTATCGAAATTAAAATGAGTATCGAATGTGGCAGCCGGAAAATTTGCTAGAAAAATTTGACTGACCGGAATAGTGACCGGCAGGGGCCGACAACGTTGAACGACAGGGGCTTTTGACTGGCCTGTTTGACCATTGGGTGGGTGGGGGCAACCAGCGTGGGTTGAGGGTGGTCAAGCTCGAAATCTATACCCCATATTAAAAGACAAGGGGACTAGTATATCAAAAAATGATATATATTACATAATACTCAGATATCAATCCGAAACCCATATCTCCAATTTTAACAACCAAACAACGTTTATAGGTTTGGAGACCCTTAAACCCATACCATTAATGAAGAAACCCCCAACCAAACACCCTCTTAGAGTTTCGAAAATTGAGCAACGATCTAATGAAAACACACACACACACACACACATATATATAATATAATATAATATCATCACTGGTTTATATTTGATTAGAAAAAACAAACTCCTTTTTTTGTCTTAATTTTATAACAATTATATTTGTTTATTTTGGTATTAAGGTAGGGATTTTCACTCTGTACTGAGCTCTGTTTGGAGAGAGTACTGAACAGATAACCGGAATGAAATTACCTCATGACGACGTCAACACCTCACATGTTCGGTCGGTGACGGCCGCTGATTTAATCTCCGACGAATACCGCTCCATTGCATTTGCCAAATGGGTCTAAGTGTGACTAGTGATTTTGGGAATTATCTCGCATGGACGTGGGAGCCGGTGTCACTACAACTACATTCTCGATAAGGTGCGGGCTAGACTTGCGTATTGGCAGGTGAAACATTTATCGCAAGCCTTGCGACTCCTATTGATTCAAAGTGTTCTTTCATTGATGCCTATGTATGTTATGCAAATGACACGGTTGCCACTTGGGCTTGTGGATGATATTGAACGGTTAGCACGACGTTTCTTTTGGGGCAAGTTTGATAATGCTCGTAAAGTTCATTGGAGCTTGTGGGAGATAATTACTCGTCCAAAAGATAGAGAGGGGCTTGGCCTGAAGAAGTTGAGGGACGTTAATTTATCTTTGCTTGCAAAGTTGGGGTGGACAATGCTAACAAGTTCGGATGTTCTCTAGGTGAGTATTCTTCGTGCAAAGTATGGTGATTTAATGGCAGCCTGCACCCCAGTTCAAACATCTTCCCTTTGGCATCATTTGCGCTCCACAATCCATTGCTTAAGGCAGGACTTGAAAACTCAAATGTTCGGAATGATGGAGCAAATTCGTTCTTTTGGAAAGGTACCACTGCTGGGAATTTCACGGTTGCGTTGAAATACAAAATTCAAACAGCTGAGCGGAGTTCGGCAGCAAATCATATTTGAACGGATATTTGGGCCATGCCGGAACCCTTGAGGACAAATTTACTATTGTGGCAAATCTTCAACGCTCTTCTTCAAACAGGGGCGTTTTTGCACCTAAGACACGTCAAAGATGATTGCCGATGTGGTGTATATGATCATGACATGAATGATCTACTCCATTCATTGCGAGATTGTCCATGGAGCTTGTAGGTATGGAGGGGCTTAATTCGGAGAGGTGCTTGTGCAGACTTTATTCAGACATTGACACCGCAGTTCTGGATCAAGCAGAACCTACGTTCTGATTGGCAGCCTGATAATAGTCATGGTGAGTGGAGGTATGTGTTTCGTGAGGCCATCCACAGTATATGGTTTTGGCGGAACCGTGCCCTACATGGAGAGATCTAGAACCTTCCACCGACGCATATTGTGGTACGTGATATTACATGGAGGGCAACAAAAATTGAGTTGGTTCACATGTTATCTTGTAGTGATGTTGTACATGTTGTTAATTTATAGTTGGTAAAATTATATTTGTACATATTTGCAGTTGACAATGAATAAAACATCGCTTTTTCTTCGGAAAATTGCATACTTTACTAGGAAATGAAATTAAAATTTCACAATTATTTGTCTAAGTATTTATTCCAATTCTAATTCGTAAAAACAAGTATTTTATTGGCGAATTACACCTGTAATTATGATAAGCTTATATACGTGATACCTACGCAAAAAACTTATCTCTTGACCCATCTAATCCTTTCACGCGCCATTTTTTTATTTCCGCCGCCAAGGACTTGTTTTGATTTTGATTGTGACAGGTTTGGAATCATCTGATTTTTTTAATTTGTCTCCATAAATTTAATCCGATGAATTATCGAATTATCACTATATATTATATAAAATAATTATATGATGTGATTTTTAATCTTTGTAACACGCTTGTTAATTTTTAGAGTGAAAAAAGTCATTTTTTGTACAGTAAAAGGTAACAAGAAAAAAATATTGGTTAAACTTCGTTATCGTACATGGTCTGCTCTAGCCTTTTTTTATTTTAAAAATGTGATTTCTCCTATTTTTTCGTTTGAAGTAGTTCTGAGTTTTGTGTTTGTTAAATCTCAGTGAAGTGAAGCTTTCTGCAGAGGCTGACACTTTGGGATCTTGACTCAGTCAACACACTGCCTTAAGGCTTAAAGGCGAGACGAGATCTACTCACCTTATTTTCTCTTATTTTCCTCACTGTGACAGAATAGGGAGGGAGTGGTGAGGGTAGATACATGTCATCTTTATCTAGCTTCACCACCCTCTGATGTCACATGTTATGTGGTGGTGGCACGTGTTGTGCTGGGGAGGAGTGAGAAAAAATGGGTGAGGAGATCATACCCGCATAAAGTCACACACTTTCAGCCAAGAGGCATTTACTCTTCATCAAACAGTTAGTGCTTCAGCAACCATAATACAATCTCATTCTTGAAGCAACAATTGGAGTTGGATTCCATGGAAAAAGCACTGCTAGTACAAGATGAGGTGGAGAACAAAAGGGTTTCAACATGGGATGTTTATGTGCAAGAATTAAAGAAAGTGAGCAGCATAGCCATTCCAATGGTTGTGGCTACATTGTCACAGCATCTATCGCGGGTCGTATCAATGATGATGGTGGGTCATCTTGGTGAACTATCTCTTTCAGGAGCAGCAGTTGCAACTTCTCTCACCAATGTCACTGGTTTTAGTCTCCTGGTGATGCTTTTTCTTCCTTATTTTTGATCTGACAAGTTCATAAAAATTGTTGCTTTTTATATGTAGCCCAACTGATGCTATCCTATGCCAATTTTTTTATAAGAAAAAGGAAAAAATGATTTCTTTGGCTCTTCCAATTGTTCTTGCAAAACATATGGATTACATGAGTTGAATTTAGCTCAATATATTTGGCAAAATAACATGGCAGAACTCTGTTGAAGCCTGCCTTAGGCCTCTTCTTTACTTGCTGAGTTGATATGATCAAGCTGATAAAATCATGTTGGCTGAATTATATTTGATAGGTAACGCGGGTTGGTTCAACTGGTAAGGTTTGGAAATTTCGTATTAGAAAGGCATAGGTTCAAATCCTCTACCATCCATCTTTATTGATGGACGATCTGTAACTCCAATGAAAATCATAGTTTACTCCCTCCTTTTCAAAAATATTTACAGCTGCCTTTTGTTCATAGTTTAGATGAACTATGAAATAAGTCAACTATGGCAATTTTTTTCTTTAATGGAGGGGGTAATTAATAAGAACATCCCAAAATAAGTGAAAAATCTTGCAAGGCAAATTTCCAAGTTACTCCTGAGATTATCCATACCACCTAATCCCCTATTGATGACTTTCACTTTATATTTCAGTTTGGGCTTGCTGGTGGTTTGGAAACTTCGTGTGGGCAAGCTTTTGGAGCAGGGGAATACCACAAGCTAGGAAGTTACACCTTTGGCGGGGCTTTGTCCCTCATTGTTGTTTGCTTACCTATATCTTTGCTGTGGATATTCATGGACAAGTTACTCATATTTATCGGTCAAGACCATTCGATTTCATCTGAAGCAGGGAGGTATGCAGTTTGGCTCATCCCCACATTGTTTCCATATGCAATTCTTCAAGCACTGATGCGCTATTTGCAGACTCAAAGTTTGATCTTTCCAATTGTCATAAGCTCTATCGCGGCTCTGTTTTTCCATGTCCCTGTTTGCTGGTTTTTAGTGTTTTGTTTGAATATGGGAAACTCTGGAGCAGCCTTGGCAATTGGATTGTCCTATTGGTTCAATATCGCTATGCTTGTGTTTTACGTCAAGCGGTCTGCAGCTTGTCAAAGGACGCGTATCTCCTATTCAACATATGGTCTCTCCAGCATCAGGGAGTTCTTCAAATTTGGGATCCCTTCAGCTCTCATGGCTTGGTAAACAAACTTAAAGGCCTTTTGTTCATGTAGTACCCCACATTTCTTCAGTAAAATGCGGTTTTCTTAGGTTCAATAGTAAGTCCTTTTGTATATTTGCCTTGTAATAATGACGATGAGATTATGATTACAGTCTCGAATGGTGGACATGTGAAATAATTGTATTGCTATCTGGGCTGCTGCCAAATCCTCAAGTGGAAACTTCAGTGCTTTCGATAGGGTATTGCTTCTTTTCTCTTCCTTCCATTTCGTGATACTGAAGTCCAGATATGTACTAAACTCTTTTTGATCAATCAAGAACAGCCTCTTGATCGCGTCATTTCATTACTACATTCCACATTCTGTGGGCGTTGCTGCAAGGTTTGCTTTAGTACTCACACTAGTAATTAGTAATTTGTTAAGAGTAAGATATGTCACATGATGCTGAGAAAACATTTTGCAGCACTCGGGTTTCGAATGAACTAGGAGCTGGGAATCCAAAGGCAGCACGAACAGCTTTCTGGGCAGTAATGATCCTTTCAACTGCAGAAGCCATCACCACGACGATTACTCTTCTTAGCAGTCGTCATGTTTTAGGATATGCTTTCAGTAATGAGAAAGGCATAGTGATTTATCTTAGAGATCTAACTCCGTTGGTGTGCCTTTTGCTTGTAATGGACAGCATCCAAGCAGTACTATCTGGTTTGTCATTCCAAACATCTCTCTATGTGAAAATATTGTTGGAAAAATACTTAAAAGTACTTTAAATTTTGTGATCCAATCTTGTATAATGTTATGTGACCTATTGATAGGAGATTGTGTGAAGTTTGGAGTGTTTTATAAACAATGGAAGGAAATGGGAGCATTCCAAACACATGAGACGCTTTATGTGTTGAAAAAAGTTTCCAGAACACTTCGAACGCCTTGTATAGACGTTCAAAGTGGGATGAAGCTCCTAATGTAGGCGTTCATGGGATGAAGCTCCTAATGTAGGCGTTCGAAGTGTTCCAGAAAGCTTCTAGAACACTTCAAATGCCTTGTACATGAAACGCCTAATGCAGGCGTTCGAAGTGTTCCAGGAAGCCTACAGAACACTTTGAATGACTACATAAGACGCCTGAAGTGTTGCGTCAGTTCATAAAAGATGCAACTTCTGCACCAAATGACATCTCTTTTCAAATTGAACATCCATGGCTGATCTTAGGGGGGAAGTCTACAGATGAGGGTCTTTTGAACTTATTGTTTGTGAGCTCAAAGCCTGTAAATAGCAGGCTTTGCTATCTTCAACAAATACTTGAAAATTCTTCAAAGCTTGTGAAAAATTTCTGCAGTACTCTTCTTCTTCTATCCTCCACTATCATCCACTTTTATAACCAAGTTCAATCTCTCTATTTTCTCGCATAACAGCTTGAAGATGGACATTAGTAGGAGCATGCATAAATTGGCTAACATAACTTACAGAATAGCAAATATCAGGACGGGTATGAGATAGATATATAAGCTTACCAACCAGTCTTTGATATGAACTAACATCAGTTAAGACAGTCTCAGACTCAGTTTCAGGTGCCTTTCCAGGGATTAAAGGTGTAGGGGCAGGTTTGCACCCAGTCATACCAGTCTCTTGAAGAAGATCTAGTATATACTTACGTTGGGATATACACATACCATACTTATTCCGTCCAACTTCTATACCAAGAAAATAACGTAAGGTGCCTAAATCTTTAACTTCAAACACAGTAGATAAGTGTTTCTTTACCTTGGTCATGCTATCAATAGAATTTCCTGTCAATATAATGTCATCAACATAAACAATAAGTATAGTTACAACAACATCAATTTTTAAGACAAATAAGGTATGATCACTTTGAGCCTGTTGAAACCCGTATTGAAGCAATACTTGAGTGAATTTTGAAAACCATGCTCTAAGGGACTGCTTCAATCCATAAATGGCCTTTTTCAATCTGCACACCTTGCCTTTTGTTTTGTTAGTGTTATATCCTGGAGGAATGTCCATGAACACCTGTTCCTTCAGGGTCCCATTTAAGAAAGCATTTTTAATATCTAGTTGGAACAGTGGCCAGTCTAGGTTAATGGCAATAGAGAAAATGATCCTGACAGTATTTAATTTGGCTACTGAGGCAAAGGTCTCTAGGTAGTCAATACCATAGGATTGAGAGAAACCCTTTGCAACTAATCTAGCCTTGTGTTTATTAAGAGTCCCATCAGAGTTATATTTCAAAGAGAAAACCCATTTGCAGCCTACAGGTTTATGCTTTTCTGGTCTGTTCACCAATTCCCAAGTCTCATTCTTAACAAGGGCACCCATTTCATCCTCCACTGCCTGTTTCCATTCCCTATGTGTTAGAGCTTCAGCAATGGAGTTGGGAATTGAGTGAGCATCAAGACTAACAGTGAATGACTTAAACTGAGGACACAATCGATCATAATTCATATACTTATGTAATGGATGCGAGGTAGTGCAAACCGTTGATGTCATAAGATGGTAGTCCCTGAGCTTAGGTGTAATGGACTTAGTACACTCTCTAGTTCCTTTGCGTAGGGCAATAGGCATTTCATGTGGATCTAGAGTTATAGCCGTGTGACTGTCATCAACACAATCAGAGATACAAGGAACGATATTACCTGCAGCTTCATGATTGACCTGAGTCAGCTTTCGTCTGGTATAGACTTGAGTGATAGGAGGCTGATCTCTAGTCAGAGGTTCCAGTGAGAGCTGATCAACTGGGCCTTGAATAGAGACAGGCTCTAAATCATCCTTGCCTTGGGTTGATTGTGTTGCTGTGTCCATTGATACCTCCCCATCTCTTAGTGTAGAAGAGCCAAAAATTGAGACATCAATAATACTCTAATAGTTCTCCTGTGCATGATTCTGCCATCTGGAATCACTGTTAGACTCATAGAATGGAGTAGTTTCATCAAATGTTACGTCTAAAGAAGTATACACTTTCCTGGAAGAAGGGCAATAACACTTATACCCTTTCTGTGTACCAGCATAACCAATAAACATGCATTTAACAGACCTTTTATCAAGCTTGCCCCTATTGTGACCCTGAATGTACACATAGACAGTGCATCCAAACAGTTTAAATGGTAATGTTGAAAGTAACAAACAATGAGGATACATACGTAGAAGCTGTTCCCTAGGACTGATATATCCCAACACCCTGGATGGAGTCCTATTTATCAAGTATGTGGCAGTCAAAACTGCTTCCTCCCATAGATATTTGGGCACATTCATTTCAAACATCAGTGATCATAGCCTTCTCCTTCATGATTGCGTCCTGAGAGCAAGAAGAGGAAGGCAGAAAATAACATTTAGTTGGTGAAAAAATAGTTATGCACTTATTATCAGTCATTAGCTTCCTTACAGAGATAAGATTACAGTCTAGACATGGAACATATAACACATTTTTCAAAGTTAGTGTTCCAGATAAGTTTACAGTCCCTTCACCCACAATATCAACATAATGTCCATTTGCAACCTTGACTCTTCTCGAGTCATGAATAGGTCTAAAGAGTTCTAACAAAGCTTTATCAAATGTCATATGATGGGTTGCTCCTGAGTCAACAACCCAAAGATTTGACTTACCACCTCTACCTGCACTTGCAACAGTAGCCCGTATTTGCTCCTGACCCTCTGGTGTTCTCTGACTTTCCAGCACCCTAAGCATAGCATTTAAGTGGGCTTGCGTGAAAATAGGTTGATCAGGAAGATCCATTTGCGGTACATCAGCAACAGCTGCTCTAGGAGAAGGCCTCCAAGAATCAGCATCAGAGGACCTCCATGACCCACTAGAATCTGATTTACCAGAAGAGTTTTGTCTGGAAAGGTTGTTGTTTTTATAGGATGAGGATGGAGGTTTGGCCTTGGATCCAGGACGTCTGTAGCAGTCTTCAACAACATGACCAACCCTATGACAGAACTTACAATATTTTTTGAAGTAGTCACTGTTATTGTTTTTCCTTGAAGCAAAGAATGCATTTTTATTAGTGAAAGACACATTTTTCTCTTTTCCATTATCACTAGTTAGAGAAACACTAGTTTGAGAAACAAGAGCAGATGATTCTGTGGACACGGAGACAGTAGTACCCATCATAACCTTCAGTCGACTTTCTTCTTGCCTTATCTCAGAGAACACAGAGTTCATGGGTGGTAGTGGTTTTGTCCCTAAGATACGACCTCTAACACCGTCAAAGTCTTTATGCAGACCAGACAGGAAGCCAAACACACGTTTAGTTTCCTTGATGGTCTTAAACAGCTGGTTATCAGTGGTGCATGTCCACTGATAGGACTCTAGGGCGTCAATCTGTTGCCATAGCTGAGACAGTTTACTAAAAAACTTATTTACCGTCTGATCCCCTTGTTTTATATCCTTTAACTGTGTTTCTAGTTCATATAGTTCTGAAATATTATCTTGTTTAGAATACATTTCCTTAGTGGCCTTCCAAATCTCAGCAGCAGTTTGATAGAGCATGAACGTGTTACTAACCTCTGGTGTCATGGAACCAAGGAGCCAGGACATTATCATAGAGTTTTCTGCTTCCCAAGTAGCAAACTTCTCACTGGTTTCGCTAGGAGGTGTCATTGTGTCAAATAAATACTCCTTCTTCCCTCTTCCTTTTATGAAGAGTTCAACTGCCCTACTCCAAGGTAAGAAATTGTTCCCATTCAACTTCTGATTCGTGATTGTGACAGGTGTGGAGTCAACAATAGAACCAGATGCAAGGGACATAGAAGAAGTTTTGTCTCCTCCTCCGGAAGAAACTTCACTGCTTTGTTCAGCCATGCAGATAAAGATAGAAAGTTATCTGGGCTGGTTAGAACAATGGATACACACGAGGTCCAGATGTAGTAGAAGAAGAAGAATAGGAATGGAGGACGGTTTTTGTTGTTCTTTCTGAAGTGATTGAAAGATGATAAGTTGGTGTCTTCAGAATACGTTCCTTCTGTCTTCAGAGTGTAAGTACGAATTGTTTACAAAGTGTTTTTGGTAGAGGACACGTGGTCCCTTATAATTGGATATAGGTTCGGCGCATTTAATGCGCCAGAGAACCTTCTGGGGTATTTATGAGGCTTGGCTCAAATTTAGCAAAAATTTAAACACGAGAAAGAAATTGTGCAAAGAAATGTGTTCAACTTTTCGTGAAACAATAAATGACAAACATAAAAAATAAAAAATGCATTTAAGGTGGACACGTTACACCTTTACCGCCTTTCTTCCCTGCTGCTGCTTTCCAGCTGTAACCCAATGCTGCCTTCCAGCCTTTTGTTTTTTTTTTCTTTTCCGTCAATATTTGATAACGGTGAAGACGGACTATTCCGTCCGTTAAACTTGTCTTCTCTACCACAGCAGAGAAAAGAAAACTTCGCTGTTGCTGAGCAATTCTTCAAGCAATTCTTCAAGCAGATCCAGCAACAGATCCTCACCAGCCAAGTGATAAATCACCAGAATTGATCTTCTTCTTTGATAGACAGACAAGTGCTAGAAAAACAGAAGAGTGATGAAGAACACTTTGGAAGCTTCTGAGATTTCCAGAAGATAAAAGCAGTGTGATTTGCATAAAAACTTCGCCTCTGTTTTGACACTGTATTTTGTTTCAATCACGAGGCTCTGATACCATGAAGAAAACTTAAACACAATAATAGAGAAGATCATAGACAATTGGAGGCCAATAGTTGGACTTTCTTGTAAATCAAACATATAGGTGATATTCACCTTAGTTACACACCAACCTTCTAACTACCAATATATACTCCCTTATCTGACACAACTAACGGCTACAAAATCCAGTGACATCACTGGAGTATAATACTAGAAACAACTATCTACAGTATCTCACATCAACTGTACAATATATAACTAATCTACTGTACACTGTACAACACCAACTTTTCTACAGGAACAAAGTCGTGGAAACATTTGTTTGAAGTATATCTTACTCTTCGGTATAGGCAAAATTGTTTTAAGGTCAGTGACAATCTAGTCACGTCTCGGCTGTTCTATATTTCTGAGTTGCCATTATTCTCGGCAGCTTTTCCAACAAATATAACATGACAGTAAGATCTTGAATGAGATATGGAACACTAATAGAAAGAATGTCAATGTATCTTTACGCACTTTGTCTCTTTGTATAATTGGTCAACATTATTCCCGATCTCAGTTTAGCGTTATAGTTTTATGTTAAATTGCAATGCTCTTCCTGAATCAAGTTTCACCAAAAGGTCATGCTAACATGTCAGTCACTTTTTTTAAACAGGAATTGCAAGAGGAAGCGGGCGACAACATCTGGGGGCTTTCATTAATCTTGGGGCATTTTATTTGTTTGGAATCCCTTTGTCCTTAGTCATGGGATTTGTATGGCATTATGGAGGAAGAGGACTCTGGATGGGATTGAATGCAGGATCAACTGTGCAGGCACTTCTGTTCTTTCTGTTAACAGCCTTTACAAATTGGGAAAAACAGGTTTGCTGCAATCTGTACTTAATTAGGATTCCAAATGTCATGTCCTTTGTTCTTTTCTGGCTGCTTGCATTATTAACCAAGGGCCGGAGATCGACTAATGTTTTGATCTTCAAATTGCAGGTCGTTTTGGCTCGTGGGAGAATCTTTGATACTGATCAAACATTAACTGTCTAGCGAAATAGACGATATGGTAGTGATGATGCACCATATTTGGCACAACAAAAGTTCCAACTGACCTAGTGATAAAATCCTAAACTTTAGATAATTGCGGATAACATCCAAAGTAGTTTAATTTATCAGTAAACATAAGTTCTAACGGTGTTGGAATGTTCAATTTTATTTTTTAATTTAGCTCCTGTTACATATAGAACTTACATGTGTATATAGAATTCCTCATTGCTTCTTAGAGTTTCGAAAATTGAGCACCGATTTAATTAAAAAAACATATATATTGACAAGTCCAAACACCAACCGCAAGTAAATACAAGTAATTCCACATCGGTCAGTAACAGTCAACGTTGTTGGTCCCTGCCAATAGCGCAAACCATTTGACCTCGGCCAGCTCAGCTCTATTCTTGCTTATCTCTACTCCTGCTCGGCTCAGAGGGCAAACTATCCTAACAAGCTCCAGTCAGCTCAGCTCGGCTGAAAAGTTAATCGCCAGGTCAGCATGCTATAGTAGCTCACCTCAGTTCAACTCGGCAGGTGATTGAGGACAACGCCCTTCAGCTCAGCTCGGTAGAGCACTGTGGACCTTTAAGACATTCTACCAACGTCTCGTTTCTGTGGCTGCGCTGCTTAAGAGCACCTCATCTCAGCCATACGTTCTTAGACGGACGTTTACCATAGTCATGCGTTGCGACACGTGGCCACGATATAGACGAAAGCTACGAGCAGGGCAGCCATGTGCTACCACCTCACGACTTCTTGCCATGCACTGCTCATTCAAGCCCGTATAAAGAAGCCACCTTTTCCTCAGGGAGAAATCCAATGAGGTTGCTTGGACCTTTACTTCAAACACATATTCATACAATCATGCCCATCACTGACTTGAGCGTCGGAGGGTTTTTACCGGAGCAGTAGTTCTGTGCCTCTAACGTCGTCCTTCCTTCGCATGTTCTAAGGGGAGAACACATCGACGTTATCTCACGGATCACCTCTAATCTATTGGTGAAGATGCGACTTTGTTATATATATATATATATATATATATATATATATATATATCATCAACACTGGTTTATATTTGATTAGAAAACACAAACTCTAAAAAAATACTATTTCTATTAAAACACACCTATCTATTTCCATTTGAATCCTCGTGTTCAATCTTTGAAAATGAAAAACATATCATTTAAAAAGCGGGACCGTATCCTCACACTACAATTCCTTCACCTACTTTCTCATCGCATGGCACATGGCAGCAGAGAGGGATGATGATGCTAGATGAGAGAGATGATGAGGCTAGATGAGGGTGACCCGCATCTAGCTTTACCACCCCTCACTGCGTCACGTGTTGTGTGCTGGGGAAGTGGGTGAGGACGACACATGATAGCAGGGAGGGATGATTAAGCTAGATGAGAGTGACACGCATCTAGCCTTACCAACCCTACCTGCCGTCATGTGTTGTGTGGTGGGAAAGTGGGTGAGGAGATGGTAGGTAGGAAGATCAAAATATTAAAATACATAGAAGGACTCTAACGGTACTTATGCTTTAGCAGTAGATTTTCCTTTTTTGTCTTAATTTTATAACATTTATGTTTGTTTATTCTGCTATTGAGGTAGGAATTTCCACTCTGTACTGAGTGTGTTCGGAGAGAGTACTGAATAGATGGCCGGAACGAAATTACCTCAGGACGACGTCGACACCTCACAAGTTCGGCCGGTGACGGGCGCTGATCTAATCTCCGACGACGACCGCTCCGTTGCGGCGGACTCGTGGTCGATAAAGAGCGACTATGGGAGTACTCTCGACGATGACCAACGTCACGCCGACGCCTCTGAAGCTCTCTCCGCCGCTAATTTCCGCTCTGCCTCCGATTACAGGTAATAATTCATTCCATTTTTGTCTTTCGTTCAGTGATCGTCCTTCTCTTTGTTAATTATTTATGTTGCCCCTTTGTTTTATATTAATTTGGGATAAGTTGCGATAATTATACTTGTGAGACTGTCAATTCTGTGCAAACGAACAGTTCCGATAAGGAAGAGCCAGATGTAGAAGCAATTCAGTCCATGTTAGGATTCCAGAGCTATTGGGATGCAGCATATGCTGATGAGTTGGCAAATTTTCATGAGCACGGTCACGGTGGTGAAGTTTGGTGAGCATTACTATGTTGATTGCCCATAATTATTTTTCCCGTTTTGGAAATCTTGAATTTCCAGCTTAATTTTGTAAGGGTCCGTTCATGTATCTCAGTGTCTGAAGAGAAATGTATTATTTGTGTGAATGATTGATCTATTCTTTTGAGTTGATAGTTGAGCCAAATATTACGCCTTTACTTGCATGCTTACGCACCGTAATGTTTCTGTAAATCCGTATGATCTATCCCATGGCTATTTAGTAGTTAGGACAATGAGTTAACTATAAGAAAGCGCCTTAATCATGCAAAACAACGTGCAGTGCTTTTCCTTCTTATTTACATAAAGATTTTATCTTACAGAAAATGAATGTATTCCAGACATCCAACAGTTCAACTGGTATGTCAAAGGATTAGGGGGATGCAAGAGAGAGGAGCTTAGAGAGCTATTTATGTGTCTCTCAAGGTCATCCAAGCTCATTTAATTGTTACATGTAAGGGAAAGGAAATGAGTATATGGGCGATGTGATGGCGAGCAGATCTTATTTCAGTCTAGCAATAATGGCTGGCTCTGCCACTCTTCGTTACGTCGAACCTGCTCTTCACTGCCTGAAAGTAGTTTGAGTTACTCATGATTGTGTTTGTCAATATGTTCTAAATAAGTAATCTTGGGGAAAAGTAGCCTGGAGATTTTCCTTCAGGAACCTTTTCCTTTTGGCATGTCCAAGTGGTTATTTTACATTTCTGAAAATGTAGCTATTTCATAATCATCAGTTCTGAATACCCAAGCATGTCCCAAGCACATAGTAAGGTCAGAGCCTATTTATCATCCCTTCTTTACATTTGAGAACAAAGATGCTGAAATGGAGTATCTTGGAATAGCATAGGGACTTTATATCTTTCTGCTGGTACATATATTATTCCATCTGGTCATAGTTTGTGATCTGGATTTATTTCGTAAGACTACCCATTCTTTTCTGGAAGGTTTGGGGCTAATGTCATGGAAACTGTTGCTTCCTGGACGAAAGGATTGTGCAGAGAGTTTTCTCAAAACGACTTGCTGAATCATGTTGATGATGGTGCAGATTCTGTTGATGGTTCTGAGAAAGAATTATCTGATTGGAGTGTGCTTGATGTTGGGACTGGAAATGGTCTGCTTCTTCAAGAGCTTGCTAAGCAAGGGTAGGCTTCATCATACTTACATCATGCATGTAGGTTTTGCTTGATGTTTGTCAAGGTAACTGCATGCAGATAGCAATTCTAGCATCTTGAAGAGGTAAGAGTTGGCCAATGATGGTAAATCTGGAAATAGAGTGTCATATGAGATCGGTTGATGCCTGAGTTTGAGCTCCCATCCAAAATTTTGCAGATTTTGTTTGACACTTTTTGAAATATTTTCCTATATCCTCTTCCAACTCTTTGTGTAAGTGATATCTTAAGGAAAAAAAGGCTGCCGGTTTCACTTCTTCCAAAAAATGCACCATAGGGCTTCAATGGCAATATGTCTATAGAGGCTTCTTCATATGTGTATTACATCTGCATATTTACCTTATCAATATGTATTTCGACCGGCGAGTCTGTACAACTAATGGGTTGAGTGCAGGTTCACTGATCTCACTGGAACTGATTATAGTGAAGGAGCCATTGACCTTGCTAGAAGCCTTGCTGAACGAGATGGATTTACCAACATTAAATTCCTGGTAGAAGAAGGCGTTGCTATTTATTACTCCATCCCAAACCTTGAATGCCTTTTTACACCTCCACCTTATTAAGGAAACACGATTTGGTGTATTCTGTAGTCATTAAATACATACAATTTTCAGTTTTACCAATTTTTTCTTTTACATACACTTTTTTCTTTTAGATCTAATAGGATTAGTATAGGAAGTTAGCCACATATTATGGGACATTCCAAAAAGGAACAAGGGACTGAAAAATCTGTCTCTTTTTTATGATGTACAGGTAGACGACATTTTGGAGACAAAGTTAGAGAGGAAGTTTAGGCTGGTTATGGATAAGGGCACTTTTGATGCGATTGGGCTGCATCCTGATGGTCCTGTCAAAAGGTGACTATACTACACGAGGTCTATCATATATCTGCTAGTGAACGTAGTATCTCCTGACTCTTGTCTAGGATTACGTAGTGATAGATAGTGCAAAGCTAATGTCGGATGTCATTTTCTAATGTCAAGCTCAATAATTCTGATGGTGCTGATTTCTGTCTGGAATCACGCATTGGGTATAGATAAACTGCCATGTAAATAGGACATTTTTTAGTTGAAATATCAATTACAGGGCGAACTTTGATCGTATCTAGATGAAGAAAGAATATTTTATGTGCTCAATGTGATTCGGCTTTGAGCTTGGTGACCAGATTGATGCTTTTTTTTCCTTCACGAATGAACCATTTTTTTTCTGCTTAATATGTTTCTCTTGCAGAAACGCTTGGTTTTTTTTAGGGTGCATAATATTATGATTCCCCCCCCCCCCTTTTCTCCTTTTTGTGTTTCTTTTTGCGCTTTCCTGAGTTGATGGGTTCCATTAAATCATATTGCGGTTATGCTTAAGAGTTTTTCAACTAATACTTTCTTTCCTCTTTTCTCAGAGTTATGTACTGGGATTCTGTCTCGAGGCTTGTTTCTTCTGGTGGACTACTTGTGAGTGCTATACAGCTTATTTTAACACCCTCCTGTCTTTTTGAGTTTTGTGCAAGAATGCATAAAATGGTAACTCTAGTGATCGAACAGACAATCTGTCGAGGATAGTAGTCATAAGGTTCTCAGTTAGTCCTCAGAGGGACAAACGCCATCTGCTTACATAATGCATTAGCAAAGCTTATTTTCTGAATTAATTGCGAACTAGTTATTTGGACGAGAAAGCATCCTGTATGACATTATAGGAATTAGAAAATTGGACGCATGCAACTTCGGCTGTTGATAACTTATGAACTATTGTCATTGTTTCTTAAGTTTTGTGCCTGCAGGTGATTACATCCTGTAACAGCACAAAGGATGAACTGTTACAAGAAGTCGATGCTTTCAACCAATGGAGGAACACTGTGCCACATGTGTCAGATACCACTGGAGACCAAGAAGTTGTCAGAGACACGCCATTGTTTCGTTACATCGACCACGTCCGTTCTTATCCAACATTCATGTTTGGAGGATCTGCAGGGTCAGGGTGGCCACAGTAGCCTTTATAAGGAAATGAGTTGTGTACTAATGTGCATTAGTTGCTTCCTATTAGGAATTGTTTCATGGCTTAAAGGAGGAGAATACTAACTTTGGAAAGAATCTGCTAACTCTAAACATCCATTTTGTACTGTAACTTTGATTAGGTATTAAATCTTCGTTGGCAAGTCTGTAACTTTGATTAGGTATTAAATCTTCGTTGGCAAGTCTGTTTCTGTTGCAGTTGCTTTTCCATAGTCTCAAGATCATGTTACATGAGAGGTCATCTAGACTTTTGGATCATTGCATTAGTTAATTCTCTTACCCTTCTAAAATGATTCACCGGCAGTTGATCAACACAACTTGACGCAATTTTCATTATGTGTCATCAGGAAACAACCTCTGTATGTTTCTAACACAGGTATGGTCGTGTACATCCGACTCCTCATATCCCACCATAGGCGGGAGCCTCTAAGGTAATGTGGTAATGTTGTTGTTGTTATGAAAATTTAGGTTATATATCATGATCTGTTAATTATTGTAGATCCTTAAATGACATTATGGAAAAAAGGGAGTAGGCACTATGACAAGAGTTGAACTAATAACCGAGTTACAAAGTTGCTACACTTGTATGTGAAACATGGTGCAGGTACAAGAGAGACATATTTCTCCAGCCGATGTTGTACGTGCATGCTCTCGTTAGGAATCTACATCTTCTAAGGTATCATTTCTCTCTATCAGACTCTTCACACTTCTTGTATGCAATGTTCTCAGGTGCATACGGCGGATAATTAATTCGCCGTAGTCAGCCCGGGAGTGAGAAAGTGTCTGCCTAACTAGTATCAGAGATAGAATAGATAACCAGACGGCGAGGAGGAAGAATTTTTTCTGCTCATTGACTCAGTAAGTACCGCCGTAGGCTTGGCAAAACTTGGATGCTTTGCCGGAGCTTCTTTTTCTGGCCAATTGGAGACCAGAAGCTATGAGGAGCTTTGCCACAGTTTCTTTCGTTGGTGCCAATGGAGACCAAAAGTTGAGGAAGGCATGAGATGCCAAGACGATATATCTATAGGTCATATTGCCCCCAGTTAAACAGTGTACAGGTTAAGGTAGAATGAGCTTTTTCTTCTATCATGTTTGGACTTTCTATCCATATACTGATGTTATTACTCTTTATGTTCTAAATGAGTCTATTTTGATTTTTTTTTTTCTGACTTAGTATAATTTACAGTTTATTGAAAAGTCGATGTAGACTTGTATTTTTGAGGGTGGTAGTATTATTTTCTTTGCTTAATTAAGTACTGTGTTGGTCAAATAGATTGACGCATCATTATGAGTCACATGGGTATGATTGCGTACACCGAACTTCCGTACCTCGCCATAGGTGGGAGCCTCTAATGCAATGGGATAATATTGTTGTTGTTGGTCAAATATACTTATATAATATATCTATGTTATTTGACATTATGCAGGTAATTATAGAGTCGGGGGTCTCACTGGAAGCAAACTCTCTATCTCTTAGGATAGAAGTATTGTTTGACTACCGCTCACCCTCTCCAGACCCTCACCGATATCTTTTGCTGCCGTTGGGATGTACTAGTATGATTGTTTGATTGATATCTAGGTTATTTGATAAAAGAAAAAGGGTGTTCCTATTCAGCGCAACAAAAATATTTGCATTTGGAATTATGCTGAAAGGTTCCTATCATGGTCTAATTTGGCACCTCATCATGGGGTGACTGCAACTTAAGGCTCTTGACATGTCATATTATGTTCACAGACAAGTACATAAACATGTATAACTGAAAAAGGGTAACATACAATGTGTATGTGTATGCATATCATATATAATGTGTGTACAAAAACATACATATAATATGTCTGTTCAAATACAAAATCGTAAATGTTAAATCTTGATGAATCAATAACTTACATAAGATAAATGATAACATATCTTTTATATGTAAATCGTAAGATGGTACAAGATAAATGATAAATCTTGACGAATCAATAAATTACATAAGATAAATGACATTTCTTGAATAAATGAATTACATAATAGAAGAATGCAGGCTAGTAGGTCCAAGAAACCACTATGGTTTTAGATCAACAAAGCATAAAACACCATTCTTAAAAGCATGACACATTTCTCTAAAAAAGAATGTACCTGTTATTTTATAATAAACAACCTTCATATATCCATTATATTTATCAGAAAGAATAGACCAATCCATACTATATATATATATATATATATATATATATATATATATATATATATATATATATATATATATATATATATATATATATTACTGATTACCCCACAAACTCAACATCAATCTTCACCAATCTCCAGAATACCAATTTGCAAAGGCAGATAGAGCCACTAAAATGGATTCAAGTGCACTAAAATGGAGACCATGTATAGGCAGATAGAGCCACTTAGTAGAGGGAGACCAAAAGTTCCAGCAACCATTAGAGCAACCTCAGATAACTCCATACTTTTTTGTTGAGATTTCTTGTGCTTATAGTCGCATGTGTGTACGTAATTCCACCCTGCAGTTTGTAATTGCCCTAAGTTTAAGCATCTCTCTAGGCCATCTTTGACCCTAATTACTTCTATCCTACTCTTCAGAACTGTCAAACTTGAATCCACCATGCTCCCTGACATTCCTGCAAAATGACTAACACATGGTTAAATTCATTTTCAAGGTGATATATTTCTATTTCCAATGGAGTCAATGACACACTCTTCTTTGAGTTTAGAATATAATAAAATAAAACAAAATGACTCACTAAATTGGCTACGATTCTTATATTGTGAAGTAGCAGTTGATCGACGCAATTTGTATTATGGGTCATCGGGAAACAACATCTATTTGTTTCTAACACATGAGTATGATTACGTACATCCGACCCTTCCATACTCTGTCATAGACGAGAGCCTCTAAGGCAATGAGATAATGTTGTTGTTGTAACATGATATTTCTTTCATTCAGTTAGCCTTTATGTATATCAAAGTGATTCAGTGTTAGACCATGCATATTTCTATAATCTTGGAGCAAAAAAGCCATTTCTTGGCCCCGAAGACCCCACCGCCTCAGTTTCAAGGAGCATTGTGTAGTATGCAAATTAGGAACTCAAAGGCTTCCTAGGTTTGAGAGGTCATACACAAGGAGTCCACACAAGATGTCCATTGCAAACTGGGCCTTTGGACCAGATAGTAGTGGAACGCTTACAGTACGCGTGTCTCTAGAATCAAATCTTCTATCTCTTGAAGCAACTCCCAACCCGAATAATAACTGAGCTATGCCCTAAAGATATATTTCTATAATCTAATAGACCATAAGTTGGCTGAATCATTCAACTGGTTGATGGATTAATGGAGCATCAGATCTTAGTGATGATAGTTTAATATGTTCAAGAAAAACAGACATATCGTTATGCCTCTTACTGGCCAGGTTGCTTTTTGATTATTGAACTCTATCCCAAAGAATGTGCGGAATTACTTAAGAGGTTTGAAATTCAAGAAAGGAGGGGAGAGAAGGGAGGGAAATAAAAAGAAAGAATAAATTGCCTTTATTTATTTCTCGAAGAAATGATCGTTTTATTGACTTGAACTTAAGAAGTAATATCTTATTCAATCAGTGAACCAGATAAAAAAAGAGATTAAATCAACATCAAGATACGTAGGAGGATAAAAAAGAAAACAAATGGAGTAGGAACGAGCGAGCAGGTATGTAACTCGCCTCCCCTCCATGTGGCGGGGGTATAGTGCCGGTTTTTTCTAGCTTGGCCTTTTACCTCCAGTTCGAGACTCAAACTAGAGTTCGAGACTCGAACTGGGTTGGGTGATGAATAATCTTATAAAATTAGTGCTCTAAATGGATCAAGATCCAACATATTCATGTGGAATTCTTCCATTATACCAAAACCAAATAAGTATAAAGAATATAATATATATAGCTACATGTTACTCTTAGATGGAGTGGATACCTTCATCTTTTCGTCTGAGAGCTTGTATTTGCAGGAAACGATGAGGGTATCTCTTTCTTTCGGGTCGGATCATAACTTGAGCTGCCAAGACTGAACTTGCACAAGTAGCCATGTCCAGATCTTGAGGTTAATCAAAGAATATAACAGTATAATGATTTTGATATCAAAGTAGAAGCTCGAGATTTGCTTGACGATTTTCTTGGTGACTTTGCAATACGAACGCCAGTGTCTTCAAGTATTGGGTTAAGTTTTGAGATAAGATCTTTAATGATGAAGATGCCTTGAGTAAAGTGTTGGGTTAAGAACTAAATAGAGGGAAAAATAGAGAAATTTTGATGGTATTATGTATGAGGTCTCTGACTTTGAGATTGTTTGTGGAGATGAAATGATGATATACCCATGGAGCATTATATATACACGTATGTATCTATGTATTGCTTGCCCTGAAGCCTGATGAAAGTACTTTCCACCTAGTATATATGCATGATTTGACTAGGTAAAATTAATACAGATTAGTCCACGAAGAAGTCTTGTTGCAAACAAGGAAAACATAAAAAACAATACACACACACATATAATATTAACATACCTCCACTTTCATCGAAAGATGATAGTAAAACTTACAGATTGTCCATCCATATAGATTGCTCGCGACGAGACTCTGCAAGCCTCCACTCACCCTAAAGTTTTGTTTCTCACACATACACATACGCAGGCGCGTGCATGTACACACATTTTTTTCTAGTATCTAAGACCGTTCATTCATAATGATCAAATTATATCTGGTCTTACTCCACCTTTTTAGTTATTCTTGATACAACTTTTAAATATTTGATTTTTCAATGCCCATAAGGGGTTTATTGCACAAGATCCCAGTAGTAGAAAAAGTTTATCCCAACGAATAGAAGATGCTTAGCTCCAGACAACATATGGATTATCACACTTTCAGAAGAACATACAATAGTAGAGGTTTCCAATTTTAAAAGAATTCCTACCAAGATGACGGATATACATACATACATATATATATATATATATATATATATATATATATATATATATATATTAGTTTGACCAGGTAAAATTTATACACAATAGTCCACACTTGGTGAAGAAGTCTTATGACAAGGCTGACCAGGTAAAATTTGTACGGAATAGTTCATAATTGATGAGGTTTTGGCACATACTTAAAGCCAAACATTATGAATATTCACACGTTAAAATGATCCAAAAAAAATAATGTTAAGAAAGAAATGAAATCTAAAATATGCCATACACGTGGAAATAAAATCTAATAGACGGCACTTCATCTATAACCTGAAGCATGGAGGGCTGTACATCTGGCAAGGACACCTACAAATGAACAGTAACTTTGGGGTTTAGTTTTTGGTCTTTTTCATTAGTTACTTTATTGTCACCATATGTTCTTACATCATATATACTATAGTCTGGTCTGAATTATTTATGTATAATTAGTAAAATACTAAAATTCGCGGGGAAGGGAACATCTGGCAATGGAACAGCGGTATATTAGGGTTTGGTTTTTGGGTATCTTATAGCTGTTTTATCCTTCGTTTTTCTTAAAATACTCAAATATTATTCCCACCATTCTCTATCTATTTGGATGGAGATATTGTTTGTCTGCCTATCACCTTCTTTAAACCCTAGCGATAGCTTTTGTTGTTTTGAGATATACTGGGTATTGATGTTGTTGTTGTGTATATATATATATTACAGGGAAGGATGAAATGATGTGTATAAGTGATTCTTTATGAATATGTGATTGACCAGTAAAGATTTTTTTTTCCATAGTAGTCAAATGCCAGGTGAAAGGTATTCTTCTTCGGGATAGTATCCCCTCACCGCTCCCCTCTCACCGCAAGCGTGACCACGCGACACGTGGCAAAAAGGAGGGGTGGTGAGGCTGGATGAGGGTACCCTCATCCAGCCTCACCACCCCTTACTGCTGTCACGTGTCGCGTTTTGGGCCGCGCGGTGACTCAACGCGCGGTGAGGAGATCTCATCCCTTCTTCCTCTACGTGACTTCGAGGCAAATGCTGCGAATATTTTTTAAATACTAACATATATGTCTGACCCATGAAAGTATGTGTAAATTCATAGATGGCACCGCATGGAGGAGTCAACATCTGCGAGGACATTTTCAAATGGACGTTAATTTTGTAGTTTAGTGTTCGGACGTTTTAATTTTGTATTATTCTTTCTTTTTAGGAATTTTTTTCCATTTCTATGGAGTCAAAGACACACTCTTCTTTGATTTTGAAATATGATAGAATAAAACAAAATGACTCACTAAATTGACTGCGCTTCTTATATTGTGAAGTAGCAATTGATCGACACATCATGACGCAATTTTCATTATGGGTCACCTATAAACAACCTCTATGTGTTTCTAACACATGAGAATGGTTGTGTACATTCGACCACATACCCCGCCATAGACGGAAGCCTCTAAGACAATGTGGTAATGTTGTTGTTGTTGTTGTTGTTGTTTCTTTTACTATCTAGCATGATATATAAAAAGACGTTCCCGGTGCACTAGGCTCATGTGTTTGCGTAGGGTCTAGGAAGAGGCCGGATCGTTTCGCGATCTGATGTACGCAGCTTTACCCGGCATTTTATATAAGATGCTGTTTTCGCAGCTCGAACCCGTAACCTTAAGATCATAAAACAACAACCTTACCGGTTGTTTCAATGGTTACCTTCTTCTAGCAAGATATATATGTAAACAAAATTTTGAGCGTCTGTATAAGTTTGGAAGCATGTGCATGCGTTTAGGACAAGCTTCACGCGTCTTTCAAGTTTTTGTCTTATCAAATGTTGTTTCTGGATTATTTCCTTTGCCCACCTTTTTTATCTCATTTGTTTGTTTGTTTCTGTTCTATGAATGATCACAGAAACAGCGGAAACATTTTAAAGATCCTTATGAAAATCATTTTTTTTCTCTGGATAATGGGCATTTTTGATAATTTAGATAACCATGTCTCAATTTATGCACGATGATTTTTTTATATATAAAAAAATGCTCGATTTCAAGTATGAAAAACCTGGTCTGTCTCATACAGAGAGACCTGCTCGTTTGTTCAAATGTATTCATAACTGGTACTAAGTCTTACTTTGGTCATGATATTACTTTAGTTTCCCGTTACTTTTTCTCCTTTTAATTAAAAAGTGCATGAGTTATTCTCAAACTTCTGGGTTTAATGCTGATTGCTGGGTCAACAAACGACGAGTCGCTAATATTTGGCTTAATTACTGCTGGAATGTCACAAACATGCATGACCTTTGTCCCATTCCAAAACAGAGACATGACCGACAATACCTCGATAGTATGTATATGAAAGGACTTTCATCTTCGTAATAAATACAATAACATATCAGTATGTATATGAAAGGACTTTCATCTTCGTAATAAATACAATAACATATCAGAAACGTTAAAAACTAAAAACTTAGTAAACTTTTAACACATTAAAACATCAACATCCTCCTGTCTCGTAACATCATTCTTAATAAAACATAATTTTCACAAGTACATCATAAGCTCATCAATCTTTTAAATTCATTATAAAATAAAGATAACGTAAGAACTTGCAGCTAACTTCTTTACTGGACATCATCACTAGTGTCATCAGCTAAAAAATGATAAGCATAGAAAGGGTGAGCATGCTCAGTACGGAACATCAATCCTTTAAACACCTTCAATGTTTCTACCTTTCTTATTCCATAATCTAACTTACATAGACACTTTCATTTAGTATCACATATACACATACAAACATACATATATTGCATATAACACTTTCTTCATTCTTATATTCATGTCACATTTTCGTATTTTCTTTCATACATCAATACATGTTTACATGGCACATTCATTAAACATATACATTTGCATTCATGCAGTTTCATATAGTCATACATGCATAAGTTGAACGTACTACATTCATTTCTATTCTTTCATTTGCATAACTTACCTCATGCTTTTCTTTCATATGTTTTTTCATACTTGCATGTACACATTGATTCGGCAGCTCACCATCGAGGGTCGAGTGGTACCACAGGCAATTAAGTTTCAGTACCTAAGATCATTTGTACAGCAGAATGTAGACATAAATAGCGATGTAACATACCGAGTCCAGGCAGTCTGGTGTAGATGGAGGACAGCCTCAGAGGTGTTCTGTGACAAAAATTTTCCAACTAAATTAAAGAGAGAATTTTATAGGATGGCAGTACGGTCGGCAATGTTATATGGAACAGACTGTTGGGCTATCAAGAGACTATAGTCGCAGAAGATGGAAGTGACAGATATGAGGATGTTGAGGTGGATGTGTGGACATACAAGTATAGACCGAATCAGAAATGAGGTGTTTCGAAAACGATTTGGGGTAGCTAGTATAACAAATAAGATAAGGGAGGGGAGGCTAAGATGGTTTGGACATGTCAAGAGGAGACAGACAACGGCGTCTGTCGGAGCAGTTGAAAGACTCATTGTAGAGAGGATGTCTTGTGATGAGTGGATTAAGCATGACCTACTAGATTTGCACCTCTTTGAAGACATGTTCAGGATAGGAGTTCATTGAAGTAGAGGATTAAGGTTAACGATGTTTAGACATGATACAGGAGGACCTTAGAGTATATCCTTTGGGATAGATGTATTGTTTGGCTGTCGCTCACCTTTTCCATACCCTAACGAGGTTTTGATGCCGTTGAGATATACTGGGTATGATCAATTGATTGTTTGATGTATACGTTCATTCATTCCTTTACGAATCAGTTCATAATAGCTTAACATATCATTTCATTACAACATAAATTTATCCTTTCATGAACCTGACTTTAAACTTATACTTGTACATATCATATCCTTTTACTACAAATCATCCAGTACATAGCATAGCATGTCATTTCATAACATACATTAAACATTTTACATATTAGTACCTTTTTAAGGATATTTGACTATACATAGGAACATACATGTGAAGCCTTTGGCTTCTTTTGGTCTTAATTATACGGGATATGATCACCCCATCGCAAGGGGATGCGGTGACGCGTGACACGTGGCATCTTCATCTAGTCTCGGCATCCTCCTTACTGCCACGTGTCGCGTGGTCACAAAGGGGCGAGGAAAGTTGGGGTGAGGAGATCCCAACCCTTCTGTCTTACCTCACTTTCTTATGAGTTTAGGCTTCGTCAAACCCTAATTTCTTGGTTGTATAGAAACATCATCTGCATCTTTTGCCGGATTACGAAGATAAGAATTCTCTAATCGGTGTGTCCTTTATGGAATCCTGTCGTAATTTCTTTGTTGCTTATTGCTCTGATTCACTTCACGATTCACTTTGCGAAATAGTACAGTTATTCCCGGTGGATTGCAGTTAGATTGGTCTATTTGTGCTTGAATACATCAAATGTGGAAATCGATATTTGTGAGTGTAGATGAAAGCAAATAGGAGGCATGTTCTCCGATCTGCTCCTTTTGCTTGCGAAATGCTTGATACCGGGAGATTGCTTTTGGATTATTGATAGCTTAAAGTTACCCATTCGTTGTTTATGTCACCTATATATATCGTGTTTTTTCATGATGCCAGATTGTTATTCTGAAAAGAATTCTTTAAGGACGTGGATTGATTGGCTTATGCTAAACAAATTCTACGGAGTTTGACTTCTTCATCAAATTTGCGTGAAAGCTTTGAAGTTTTTAGTGATATTTTATCTGCTTTTGATGCATCTTGAATATCCGAATGCAATAAACTGGCAGTTGATTACGTTGTTGTTCTCTGTGGGTTTCATAGTTCTTTGGATGTCTTCTGTTCGTTTTCTGGAGAATGTTATCCTGTTTGGCGAACAAAAGTTGAAGTCCCTTGTTTGTTGGTCTCCCTTTGGTGAGCTTAAATAGATGTTGAGGAATGCTGAAATCTACCCATACTACCTTTTGTTCTGGTCTGAATGCTGGTCTCAGTGGTCACACCATAAGTAATGTTAGCAAGAGTCATTGAAATGATATGATCTTCATATGAACTTTCCCATCACAAGTGTGTTGGTAGAATATACATCACCATTGGAGAGTCAGTCAGCGGATTAAAATTAAGTTTCCACCTTGCTTTTTCTGTGAATCTTACAGGCCATTTTCCCTGCAGAAATTCAAGTTGAAGTTGCTCGAGTAAAAAGGCTTTTTATGTCAGATAAGGCCATTTTCTATTTGAGATCCATTGGATTGCTTGGAGAGTATATACCTACTAGGAATAAGGAATCTCAATTTTTCAGAAAGGTGGACTGCATGCATCTCTTATCATTCAAAAAGTACTCTGAGTTGTGCAGCAGAGTGCCACCTTTACCTGAGCACCAGTCTTTGCATGCTGAAAAACTTTTGAACAACTATTGTATCAGCATTTCTCTCATTGCTTTACAGCAGAGCTAATATATTGGTCCTTGCCTTTGAATTAAGGATGGCTTTGCAAAACATTGGTGCAAGCAATAGAGATGATGCCTTCTACAGGTATAAGATGCCTAAAATGATCGCAAAGATTGAGGGCCGAGGAAACGGCATCAAGACAAATATTGTCAACATGGTAGACATTGCCAAAGCTTTGGCAAGGCCAGCTTCTTACACAACCAAATATTTTGGTTGCGAGCTTGGAGCTCAGTCCAAGTTTGATGAGAAAACTGGAACTTCGTTGGTCAATGGATCCCATGAAACGGCTAAACTTGCTGGAATTTTGGAGAACTTTATTAAGAAATATGTTCAGTGTTACGGCTGTAATAATCCTGAAACAGAGATATTGATCACCAAAACCCAGATGATCCAGCTGAAATGTGCTGCCTGTGGATATATTTCTGATGTAGACATGAGGGACAAGCTTACTTCTTTCATTCTGAAGAACCCACCTGAGGCTAAGAAGGGATCCAAGGATAAGAAAGCATTGCGTAAGGCTGAGAAGGAGCGATTGAAGGAAGGGGAAACAGCTGATGAGGAACAGAGAAGGTTGAAAAAAGAGATGAAAAAGAAGAGTTCATCTAAAGATGCTACGGTTAAGACTTCTTCCAAGAAGAAAGGTAATGATTCTGATGAGGATAATGGGTCACCACCAAGGGTTAATGCTGATGACAAGGACGACAGTGAAGAGGATGATATTCAGTGGCAAACTGACACATCACTGGAGGCTGCTCGCAGACAGATCCAAGAACAATTGAACTCTGTAACTGCTGATATGGTAATGCTATCTACAGAGGGTGAGAAGTCGTCCAAGACTAAGGAGGAAAAAGTTTGTGGGACTCCAAAAAGCACTTCGCTTGTTAAGGATCATGCTGATTCCGGGAATGGAGACACGAACCATGAGAAGCTCATCCAGGAGGCAAAAACCTCAATTCAGAATGGAGTTCCGGCTAACAAATTGTTCTCCTCTCCAGTGCTTAGTAGCTGTTCGCAGGAGGTGGTTACCGCTCTGTATGAGGCTATCCTTGGCGACGCAAACAAAAGCTTTGTTAATGAGGTGAATAAGAAGAAAAAATATCTTGCTGCCATAGTTGCCCAAAGGGAGGACTCACAGCTGATGGTGCTTCGAGCTATTGAAGAGTTCTGTAAGAAGCCAAACACGGTTGCAGTAAAGGAAGTGGCCTTGGTGTTGAAGGCCTTATATGATGAAGATATATTGGAAGAGGAGTACATAATGCTGTGGTACCAGGAAGGTCTGGCTGGAGGCAATAAAGGTTCTCCTATTTGGAAGAATGTGAAACCCTTCATCGAGTGGCTTCAAAATGCCGAGTCCGAAAGTGAGGATGAATGATGGTTTATCTGGTTTGAGCAGTGTGTTTGTCTTGTTTTCTGTGTTTAAATAAAGGAGCTGTTTTGGACTAGCGCGGTTAGTGTCTGTGTGGAGTACTTAGGACGCTTTGGCAGGGAGGGTCTCGACTGGAACTTCTTTCAGTTTCTTTTGGTGTGTCATGTGTGATGTTGTCTTGTTGTCTCTTGTGGAGATTCGAGTTTTTGCTATTGTTGAGAACTTCGGGTCTAATGCGGTTCTGTTTTCTATGACCCTTGCTATTTATGTCTGCTATTGAACCTTGATTCTGGATTTAAAATGTTTCTTCAGTTGTGCTGTGTTTGAAATATTTATTGTCATTTAATTTGAATGATTTATTAGATGTCTATGCGTACTACTTTTCCGTTTGTAAGAACGAAAACGAGGTTTATTGTCGGAAAAAGGTCGGAGAACCGATGGCATTCTATCCCATTCAAGTGGCGCCTGAGGGGACTGGCTGCCTATGGTGTCCCGGCTTGATGTGTCGGGAGTTGTTATATTCAGGCTTTCTTGTTGGCGAGCAACGTCAAAACTGGTGTGTGACGGAAGAGGAGTGGTTGTATAACTTAATGATCTCTCAAAGTGAGGAAGCCTGATTGTGGTTAGGCCTTAAATGAACCGAGCCGTTCAGTATGTTTGGATTGTTCGGAGCTCGAGCTTGGCTCCGCTAAAGGGTTAATGAACCGAGCTTGAATCATTTTTTTATTCGAACTCGGTAAGTGACGCGTTCGTTTAGGGTGTTCGGCTCGTTAATGTTGTTCGTGAGTTAAATGAACCGAGCTTGAACAACTAAATATATTCGTTTAAATAAACAAACAAGCTTGGCTCGTTCGCTAAGTTAAATAAACCGAACTTGAACAGCGCAATGCTCGGCTTATTCTGCTTGTTTACCGCCCTTATTGTGGTCCATAAGTTGCAGGCAATCTTTCTTTCTTTTTTTTTTTTCTTTTTTTTTTCTTTTTTTTGGTAAATAGTTGCAGGCAATCCTAAGATCAAATTAGACAAGTATAACCGCTAACTGATACATATGAACCTGCAAAGGGTTGACTCTAAATTACATATACATTATTCTTACAAAACAAAAGACGGGAAGGAAAAAATATAACCACCTATGACCCCAGATATGTAGGTAAAAATGGTCCAACCCATCAAATACCAATAACAATTGGGATGGGATTTACTTACCCTAAATCCCTCACTTCCATCCCTACCGCCCGTCACATGGTAGTAGGAGAGGGTGGTGAGACAAGATGAGGGGTGGAGAGAAAGATGTGTATCAGAGAGATTGGTTGCCACGTGGTGGGGATGGAGTGAGGAGATCTCATCCCAATAACAGTTTTGCTATTTGAAGAGACGGTCTCTTTCTTGATTACCAAAATCCCTCCTACTCACAGTTGAAAAGCCGAGTTCATCAGGCATTTGCTAGAATAGGCTCCTTAGAGTAGAAATACAAGGCGATCAAATCTCATACATAAGAAAGTAGCAGCTTGAAGTAGATTATGACATACAATGAAAGCGAGAAAATAGCAAACACATGTTGCCAGAAGAGAAGGGTGGAAGCTTCAGTAACTGCATAACCTCTTAAGCTAGCCATTGCCCCAAACAAGATGGCACTTGGGGTCGTGTACTGCAGGAGAAGGACAAACCGGTACATCAGATCTCCATGAATAAGAAAATTGAATCTGTCAGCCAAGGAAATTACACCCATTCCTAACAAAGGAAGTATCAAAAGCCTTGCAAATATGATTCCAACAGTAGTTTGAAACCCGAGTCTTGATTCATTAGGACCCTTACCCTCAGCCAGCATTCCTCCAAGAACCAACATCACTGAAGGCACTAATGGTGTAGCCATCATATCTAAACTATCTGTGATAAACGAAAGCGCTACATCATCACCAAAAACAAGAGATTTGATAGGAGGAACCATTCCAACTATAAAAGCGAATATAATGGCTAATACTGGGGGCTGGATGATGTGTTGGATCGGAGTCTTTTCTGCTACAACCCTTATTCTCCTAACCATCCGGGGCTCTGCCAAACATCTAATAGATTTTGGACTCTTTGATTCTCCTTCTTCCAAAATTTCCAGATCAAGATCAGGATCAGGAACAGAACTTTGTGAGTTGTCTGTGAAGACTCTAGCTATAAGCGGCGTTTTGCAATGCTCGGTTTCTTTATCTTCCATTCCAGGCCACTCAGCTTCCACAAGAAGGGGCCTGCTTAGGTCATTTGTTACAATTTCTTCCTGAATCTCACCACCTGCTTCCTCTACCTCATAATAATCTAAGGGGGGTTCCATCATGTGATAAACCAGAGTATAAACAAGAATAACTGATATCCATTGTGCAAAGGATACATAAGCTGTACCAATCCTAAAACAATCTGGACCAAAAGGATGATCATCACTATGGCATACTGATCCAACAATAGCAAGATGCAGACTGCCCACGTTACCAAATGCTGTCACAATTACAGTAAACCTAAAGAATTCAGGAGGTGGCCTGCAAATGACTGCTACCAATAGTCCAAGAATGCAACCAATTGCAGTACTGAGGAGCACATTGACAGGTATGAACCACCAAAGACTGAAATTCTTGACACTAATTGATTCACCAAGGTGAATGAAGATTGTACAAGGCAAAAATAATGCAAAAACAAGCTTGGTCAAGAGCTTAAATGTAGATTTGGGGACAAGTTTGGCCTTTGGATGTGCAAGAACTATCCCAAATACTGTGAGGCACAATAGTTTCAACAGTGGCAAAACAGCTGTGCTTATATACTCTCCTCTGTACCTCAGGTTTGCCTCCTGGGGTTGCAAAGATTCCATTCTTTCACAACAAAACTGACCAGAAAACCTCCCAACCAAAAAAGAACGTCACCTTCTCAATTTGCTACCGACCAATATAAATCTTAATCAAGAAAGACGTTTTACAGGCAAAAAGGGATTCAAGGATTTAAAATCCCTGAATGAAAGAAAAAAAACAAGGGGCACAGCAGATTCTTGATCTCAAAATCCCAGCATGCCAAAAATAAAGCTGAGGAAAAGGTAAAAAAAAAAAAGAAGCAAGAACTTACTAAACTGAAAAGGTTTGAGAATATGAAATCTGGCAGCTTTCGAGAAGGAGAAGTTCTGGGAAGAGATTGGAGAAAAGGCAGCTTCTTGAAAGACAGAAGAAAAAGAGAGACCTCAAGTTTGGAGAATCAGAGCAAGAAGAATGGACTAATGGAGACTCGGAGGGAATTTACAATGCAATGATAACTGACAGGTGTACGGACCTGTTATTTATTTTTAAACGAAATAATAATTGTTACTATATTGTTATTTATTCCAAAATTTCATTAAGATTTTCGAAAAATTTCATAAAATATTTAAGTTTTAATAAAAAAAATCCTGAAATATTATACGTTTTTTGAGAAAATTTATTAAACAAATAGAACGTATTTAGTGTGAAATCCCTAGATGCTCTTGTCACTATCGTCTACGAAACCACCCTCGAACATCATTGCCAAGTGCGTCCAAGGGGTTAGACTATTTTCATATCAGAAATCTTGTTTTTGGGGGTACAAAACCACCCGGGGCTGGATGGTTTTGAAAGACGTGTCCAAAAGCTTGGACAGCACTGCCAAATTCGTCCAATGGTGTGGACCCCAGATATATAAATGTATAGACCTTCATGCAACCACAAACTCTAAACTCTGTAATTGACGTTCAGAATTTTGCATTTTGGAAAGATAATGAAAGTTTATTTGTTTTGTATGTTTATGAAGGAGTCTGGTCGTATTGTCCTAAAAGTTTCAGAAAACACAATATTGGATAAATTTACAATGCATGATGGGCTTAGATGATCACGTTCAGGTCTGAGCAAACGTGAAGGGTTTGATTGGGATGCCATGACAATATTCAATGATGAAAATCTTAGACATGGTGCGCACAACCGATTATGTTCACCGTACATTCTGTTTGACAAAGTGTCAAAGAAGCACTGAGGATAGGCGTTCCAAAAGCAAACACACTGTCAAAGAAAATTATAAAACTCATAGAAAGATCCGCTAGTTGAAGTAAAATTATAGGTAGAACGATTTAGTCTATGATTTGTGTTGTATGACAACTGTTATGCATTGTAACCTATGTTGTATTAGTATTATATGGAATGACAACTGTTATGCTTTTTGTGTTGTCTCGGACTCCACCATCACCTCGGCCAATAGCCATTAAGACGGCTAGGTCCCTCGAGTACCAGGCCTATCAGGTCAGCTCGGCCACACAAGTAGCTCTACCATGCACAGTGGCACGTGACGCCAGCTTATTGACATGCGTCCGCCATGCACAAGCGGGGGCAATACACGGGGTGGCACCAGGCAGCTCCAGACATGCATTTGTCTGCCAAAGGATACAAAAAGAATTAACAGCACCCAACAGAAGGCATGCTAAGATTGAATTACAGAACTTTCTTCCAGATTACTAAATATTCTTATAAAAGATAAGTTTCTCTAAATTCTAACATAAATTAAGTATCAAACATAAGTAAACCTACAAAACTGACTTGATTATCGGAGAGTTTTCCCTGTACTAACAACTTTGAAACCTCTAACGTTGTTCATTTTTGTATGACTATATTGTGAAAATTCTCCGTTCTACTATCAAGATCAAATGTACGATCCAAATGGTGAATCCAACATCATCTTTAAGGGTGGTGAAGCGTCAACGGAGCGGAGGTAATGATAGATGGAGGTGGACTGGAGGAGGAGGGGGAGAAGAGGGAAGAAGGAGAGAAAGGGGGAAAAAAAAAGAGGAAAGCCATTTTTTTATTTTTATTTTCAAAAGAGGTGAAAAGACAACTTTGAGCTCTAGTCCGGCTACATTGTTGGGAAATCCTGATTCTGATTGTCTTCACTGTCCCAGTCCATTTTTTCTTTCTTTTCTAGAACCTATTTTGTGATTTATCTTATGCACTCATTAAGGGGCTTCTGTGTCGTCTCAAAGACATATCCCAATAGTTCCAGGCAGGGAGTTTCGAAAGGAACGTCAGGGTTCGAACCTTGCCGAATTCAAAAATGTTTGAACCCTCTCCAAGCTAGTTGCATAGTGTGGGAGCACTATTGACCCGTTGAATGACCTGATAGGCTGACAGGCCAGCCCGTCGGTTGTTCCTTCGATGCAAATGGGATTCTTATGATGTCCCTGTGATATGACAAACTTCTACTAGTGGGTCTTGTGAACCTGATTTACATCCTATGGGACCAGAGATTACAAAGACCTTTACTGAATGGGTTCAACCTTTTTTTAAGGGGCTTCCGTGTCTGTCTAGGGACAACCAATTTTAACTTTTTAGGGCAAAATTTGAAGACTTCTGCATTGCCTAACATGATGTATTGTTCCTTGGTGGAATTCACATTCTTGCCACCTTAAACTTCCTCAATTGATTGTCCTTAACAAATAACATTGGATTAGTTTTCATTTTAGGTACATAATTTTCCAAATTAAATGTTATCCAAGTCCTCGTTTCGTACACGCCTGTACCAAAAGTGTGTCACAAGTAATGGGCACGTGGCGCTCCAATAGAGACCCATATGCAATTACGAAAGGGAACATGGTGGTCACATGCATCTTCTTCATTATGTGATGCCTTAAAAGGAATCTCACTATAAGATTTTTTGTGAGGTACTGAAAGGGACTAAAATCATATCACTATTCTTTTAGAACACCCTATTCATAATATTGCTTTATAATACATTTTAGATGGATCAATAAAAAAATATAAAAAATGTTTGTTTTTTTATGTATTTTTTCTTTTTTATTCATCCACCTAAGATGCATTCTAAAGTGATGTTATAAATAGAGTGTTATTTAAGAATATTCAAATGATATATATGACATGCAAAATGGATCTATATAGGTATATGCTGAAGACATATGTGACATCCCTCCCACATGAGCCAAATAACGTTTCGGTCTTTCATAAATTTTTGTGCCACTATAATTACAAGTACAAAGGTCCAAGAATGCATATTCAGAAAGCTCGATTTGTCTTAGGACCACCGAGAAAATGGTCAGAGGCAAATATTCATAAAAACACTTTATTATCCTGTCAAGTATTAGTTGATCGACACAGATTATCATAATTTTTATTATGGGTCATAGGGAAATAATCTGTGTGTTTTTAGCACATGTGTATGGTTGCGTACATCCGACCTTCCTATACTGTGTTATAGACGATATGCGAGAGCTTCTAAAACGATGCGGTAATATTGTGATGCACTCTCCGCCTTTTAGTTGACAAATTCAGGTTTTAGCAAATTTTACATAACTTCTATTGGATGACGTTCCAGATTTGCATTTACATCTCAAAGCGAATGAAAGCAGAACAAATATGGACGCATGTGATGCTGAGTCAGGCGGTTTGTCAGTAAAATATATAGTTTTCGTTTGATAAAGATCCAAGTTCGACCTTAACCGACGGATCTCAAACATATTGATAAACTATTACCTTTTAAAATGTTTGAACCTTGAAATCCTTTGTGGTGGGGCCTCCCATCGCTCCAGCTCCAAAGAACATCGTGGAAGACGTAAATCAGGAGCTCAACGACTTCTTAAGTTGAGTGAGGACTTACGCAGTGACTCACACAAGGTGTTCCCGCAAGCTAGGTCTTCGGCCTAGCAACAGTGGAGCATCCACACTGTGCATGTCTTGGATTCGAATTCTTAAACTCTTGGAGTAAATGCCAACTCGAATACCAACTGGATTATTGTAAACAAGAACAGTGACCAAAAATCATACGATATATTGTGAGGCTCATTTACAGATGATCAGTAAAAAAACGTGAGAGGCTGTATGTAACATGGTGACTCTCGCCAAACAAGCTGAGGGCATCCGAAGACTTAGGGGTGTTAACGAACCGAACCGAATCGAATGCTAGATTTTCAAATTCAGATTCGTTTGACTAAACAAACTGTTTGGCTTGGTTTGTTTAACTAAACGAACTTTAAACTTGGTTCGAGTTCGGCTCGATAACCATTTAACTGCTTAAACGAGCCAAATAGTTTGCGAATAGTTCAACTCGTTTTAGTAAACGAACCCAAATAATTGTTCGAATTTGACTCATTTACCGACCATTAACAAACGAATACGATTCGAACTCAAACAGTTTGCGAACTGTTCGATTCGTTAAACAACCCTATCGTAGTGTGATAATTGGGGTATAGACAAAGTTTGTTGTCTTCATCGGCAGTTGATCAGGGGGAGAAGCAACAGGCGCTGCCTTGGGATTTGGTTGCGTATTAAAAATGAATTGTGAGCTGAAACATGTCTGGGTTCGTCAAAAGCTTTACTTTTCGATTCTTCAGTGTGTTGTTTCTCTTTCTTCTTTTGGGCCGGGTGTGGGGGATAGGATCACCTCACCGCAAGGGAGGTGCGATGACGCGTGACCGTACGACACGTGGCAGCAAGGGGATGGTGAGCCTAGATGAGGGTCACTCTCATCTAGCCTCACCACCTCCCTTGCTGCCACGTGTCGCGTGGTCAGAAAGGGGGTGAGAAAATTGGGATGAGGAGATCCCAACCCGTGTGGGAGAGGGTAAGTCTTCGCTTTATTGGTATGAAAAGGCGAAATCTTTTATCCAGTGTCTTTACTATCTCAGCCCCATAAAGTTTTGTAAAAAATACAAATCAGGTGTTTCTTAGGTTAGTGAAGCTCAACACACTGACCTACACATGTCTTCTATAAACTAGCAGAAGTTGAACGATCGCTCCCTACATACTAACAAGAGTAGAGCACTTGCACTGTACGTGTTGCCGAATTCGAATCCTTACCTTTTTAGTAGCAATTTTTAACCCGAGTATCAACTAGAGTACGACTTGAATTAACTCTTTACTTTATGTTCTATATGTCTAGAAGCAATAATGATAAGTGGACAACAGGGACACCTATATTGGCAAAATTTAGAGCACAAATGGTACACAACACCTAGAGATTCTTATTATATTAAGCAAATTCGGAAACGTGTGACTAGTACCAAGCTAAATTGACTTTGATGAGGGAGTGAGTTCTCCCCCACCTGTACCAGAGGCCCTTTAGCCAGGTGGGATATAAATCGAGGGATATGCTCCACCGGCAGCCCTGCAAAAGGAGAGGACACACGAGACTCAGCCAGCCCAGAGACAACCCTTGTAATATTTCAACAAAGATTGTCTCCATACAGACTCGAACTCGGGACGTCGGGGTTCTAGCCCCAATCACCTTTGCCACTTACCACTGGACTATGCCCCTGGGGGCCAAGCTAAATTGACTGCTTACACGTGTGTTTGATTTCCTAAAGGCCAAAAAGGGAAAAAAAAAAGTCTGAAGATGCAAGAACCTACAATCATATAACCACAATAATTTGATATAATACTAAAAGCTTTGTTAATACTCAAATCAGAATATTGCTTAAAAAAATTATTTCCTCAAAAAAAGTATTGTCACATTTTAATATAACGCAAACTACATTATATTGAAAAGACAACTACGACAATATGTGAAAAAGACTACTATATAGCATTTGAAGAACAGGATTACAAGACTATCCGTCGAAGTTGGTTCTATACTATTCCAACTAAACTGCATTTGTTCTTATGGAGCACCAAATGAGATGATGGACCTAGAACCGGGATAGGATTCCTTCACCGTTCCTCTATCACCGCGTACGTGACCGCGTGACACGTGACAAAAAGAGGGAGTGGTGAGGCTGGGTGAGGGTAACCCTCATCCAGCCTCACCACCCCCTACTGCTGCCACATGTCGCGTCCTGGGCCGTGCAGTGACTCACCGCGCGGTGAGGAGATCTCATCCCCTAGAACCGGATATGTTTCAGGTGGAATTGTTTTGAAAGCTCGTGTATATACTACGTGGGAAGCACAGAAAACTGCGCAGCAAGCCCAAAAGACAGAATGGAGATTCTGCATTTTGTCTTAATTTCAGCTATAAGATTGGCGAACTAGCCATGCAGAAGAGCTAAAAGAAGATTCAAGTCTGTCGTAAGTGATTGTACATTAGGAATATATTCACAGGAACGGACGCTAGTTGGAAAAAGGAGGAGTATCATGTAATGATAGTTTGTAAAAGCAATGGGATGAAGAATGAAGGTGGATTGGTGTTTAAATAAGCAAGAATAGCTTGGCTCATGGCATGGATCGATCCATGTCTCAGTTGGATCGATCCATGTGGCTTGAAAATGAAGTTGAGTATTCTGCCAGACATAAATCGATCATATCGATCGATCAATTTACCTTGGGTGCAAAGTTGAAACTCACTGTCCAACATAGATCGATCACATAGATCGATCGATATGACTTCGATCGATACATAGATCGATCGAAGTGATTTGGATGAGAAATTGGAACTCTCTTTGAGACATGCACATCGATCGGTCGATGTGCCAACAGAAATGACTTTTCATCTAGAATTGCAACTTATGTACCAAGGGATATATCCAATTACCATGCAACGACTATGAACGTCTGAAGATAAGAGATTATTTGGCTGTTGCATCACATTTACAAGATATCGTGATATCAAGTTAGTCCTTGCATCCTAAACTATTCTTCCTACTTAAAAGCATTCTAGTTTGAAAGTTCATTGGTTTTCTATCTTATTTGCTGAGGATAAGAGATTATTTGAATGTTGTATCCTAGGAGGAAATTTACCTATAACCCTGCAGCATCTAGTGGAGTCAAATATTACTTACGGATATTGTTTACACACGTCTCAAGCCATCAACTTCGTTCTCTTTATTTGTTGTTCTTGTATCCATTTTCTAACATATCAATCATTTTAGGTCCCAAATCTTGGTACTTATTTGTGGCACTTCATTGCCAGTAAATACGCATTGACTGTCTAAATGAAAAATGCCCGTGCCATCAAAAAATTTGGATACGGAGCCTGATAAAAGGGCGTGCGATCGATATAGGTACATGATGTTTGGAGCATATGTTGAAGCAATGGGCTTTTATCTTAAGTTCATAAGATAATATGCTCAAAGAGCAGCTGAAAAGTAACAGATAGAACGAGATCAAGTAAAATAGCATCCACATGTTGATTCTGGGCTTAGGTAAATACAAACCTTAAGCAACAGTCCAGCTATTTTAAAGGGTATTATTAATCAGAATGTGACATGTTCGAACCACGGAAACATACTCTTGCACAAAATATAGGATAAGACTGCGGTACATCAGATCACAAAGCGATCGCCTCTTTCCGGACCATGCACAAATACATGATCCTAGTGCACCGGAAACGCCCTTCACGAATAACACGACTACTAATTCTATATTATGCTGCTGCAAGCAAACACTAACACAATATCCTCAAAATTTTAAAACTCTTGTTGAAGTTCACTTTAAACATCAAGTACATAATCTTCAGTTCCTAATTATCATCTTCATACCTTTAGCTTATAAACTGTGAAGTTACCAAATGAAGCAGAGCTTAGCCTACATTTCCTAAGTAGAATTTCCAGAATGTATCATCTTTTCTGGTTCTCTAAATTGCCACTCTTCTGCCTTTGGAACTGTCCGGCGAATCGCTTTCCGTCAAGCAAAACACCTTCAATGGTGGAATCCAAAAACCATTTGCCATCCAACCCTCATGAAGGCAAAGTTGCTTCCTCTTTCTGCTCCTTGTCTTGTCTTTCATCATTCCCTTGCCCGCTCGCATACCCATTTTGTGAAATCCTTTCCTCAGAGGGCAAGTTTTTCTTGGCCTTTTTGCTGCCTTCGACTTTCCATTGATCCCAAACGCGGGTTTTGGGTGGAGGTGTGACCTCTGCAGTAGGTGCAACTAAACCTAGCTTGCCATCATCAATCACACCATCCACTAGCCCATATTCCTTTGCCTCCCAAGGATTCATAAAATTGTCACGATCCGTGTCTACTTCAAGCTGGACCAAAATTTACGGAGATATCAGGTTTAAATATCTAACAACTCTTGGAATAAAAGCATTAGCAAGCCATACAAGGAAAGAGTCAAGTGCAAGCTACCAACCTGCTCTACAGGCTTCCCAGTGACTCTTGATAGTATTTTGTTTATTTTGACCTTGTGGTATGCCATTTCTCTTATCCTTATGCTCATATCTGTTGCCTGGAATATCAATAGATGCACTCAACAAAGAAAATCAATAACATTTAAATTATAAAAAAAAAAAGGTTCACACAACTTATTTACAAACACTGATTTAGTAAGAGGCGATTGAATACTAGATTTATACGATTTAATATATGGTATAATAGCTTAAAAACCAGGTAAGTGACTTTATCCTATATTTTCACACAAGCTAAAGGGAGTTTAATAATTTTATACAGTACCAGAATTTAGTCAAAACAGAGTAAGGTTTCAATGGTTTTCTATCCGATATTCAACAAGATAGAATTGTTGCACATATCTTGACCACGTCTTCTAGAATTCAAGGTCAAATTATTATGTCATAAGAAGAAAAACTAAAAAGGATTGACCAATACTAATGATCAATGTGCTAAACAGACAGATAAACGTTGAAGCTAGAACACACATCAGATGACACGCAGTTTTGATCAAGTGTAAGAGAAATTGGCATCTTTTACAAGGACATATTTCACAAACAGATAGATTGGACGATAAGCTAGCAAAACAGCAAAACCTTAATCAAGGCTACTATAACCTTATTATTACTACATTGTTCGTTTTTTTCTTTTTTTTGGGGTGGGTGGGTGGATGGGTTTGGTGCGGATGTGGGGTCGTTTGTGATGTTGTTGGACATGTAGACCAAGAAAATTGAACTCCTTTACAAACTAGTCCAAGACATCTCAGATTGAGTCGTTTCCATCTCCAGACTCTTTTTTTTTTTTTTTTTTTTTTTTTTTTTTTTTTTTTTTTTTTTTTTTGGTAATTGTTCCATCTCCAGACTCTCATAACAAAGAGTAACAATATAAAACACAAGGACACCAAAAAAGGCTCTTTTCAATTAAAAACTTATGTCTGCTTACCTTGCCCCCAGCAGTTCCAAGTGGCTGGTGAATCATCACCCTGGCATTTGGCATGCAGAACCTCTTCCCTTTACTTCCAGTGGCAAGAAGAAATGCACCCATTGATGCAGCAAGCCCCATGCAAATCGTAGATACATCAGCCTTGCACAACTTCATGGCGTCATAGATTCCCATGCCTGAACACAACAAAGGAAACGAAAATTATCCATGTCGCCATGGAATAGAACTGCTTTCGTTTCCGATTAAATCCAAATCTATATATAACATATACCACACTATGTTTGCAAAGCTTACATACCACCCAGGTCAATATAAGTTCAGACCAAATTCAAGAATGGAAGATGATCACTTGCTCTTTCAGAGTGAGGCAGGGACCATAAATATTTTTAAGTTGTAATTGGCTAGTCCATATTAGCCAGAGTGTCGTTTAAGTATTCCCTCCATAAGAAACACTGTACCCTTATAGATATCAATTGTTTCTCGCTTGTTCATTGTATTATTAATCGGTCAAGATGAATGAACTTGTGACTGCATTAGGTATAACCACTAGAATTGGCACGGTCTCCTAAACAAAGCATGCTAATTTACTCTGACGATCAAAGCCTCCAGGGAGGAGATAATAAAAAGACAATCGCCCCTTAGATCAAATGTTACTGTGGCATTAGGGGCGATAACATGATAGTGAAACATAAACAGCTTTCAATGGCAGCATATTCTGCATTTCAACGCTTACACAGAGCTCTGCAGGATCAGTATTCAAGCCTCATTTTTCCAAGTACCTACAGTAAACGACATTGCTTGTTCGCAAATACACTTATGGATATGGGCAAACATACCACACACACCAACTACTTACAGTCCATTAACTAGAGCAATTAGTGTTATGTCTCAATTTCGTATTCTAATGGATGTTCATACTGCTGCATACTGGACCTTGGAAATCACAAGTTCGATCTTTGATAGGTCAAGGAGCATTAGGGATGGTTTGAATGTTCGACCCATGGTTCACCTTGTGCTGGGTCGAACCAGTTTTTGTAGTTGGTATTTTGAAAATTTACACTCAACCATAACTGAATGACCCTTGGCAGGACTTTCCGTAAGGATAACAAAATTTTGACACAATTTGGACTTCTTTCCACCTAAAGATCGAAATCTTGATCTTCTATATGTATGATAAAATTGAACAGGGGGCAATTATTCAGCCCTAAGATTTGACCTGTTACAAAGACAATGTAAATAAGCGCCTAATATTCAATGTTTGATCTCAACGAATTACCACTTGCTCAACCTTTTGCATATACTATGGAAAAATTTGGACAAATTTCATGACCATCTTTTGACTTTGCATTGGTTTGATAAGGTTGAACAGGTTCAAATTTTCAACCTTTCAGAGACGAGTAGCCAAATCTTTTGACTTTGCATCGGTTTGATAAGGTTGAACAGGGTTCAAATTTTCAACCTTTCAGAGACGAGACGCCAAATTAGTACCTAACATATCCTACGTTAAACCTTAAAATGACTTTGGGAATCTTTTCTGGATTCAATGGGCGTTCAATCGTGGGAGTCAAACATCTGTATCACGGGTCCAAAGTCATTCCAATTTGTGTACATAAATGCTTGAAATGCTGCTTGTGTAAGTTGAAATCATCAAAACCAGCATATGTTTTTCTAAAGAATATCTCAATGAAGTGAGTAGAGCATCATCAGCTGCCCTGTCTTCCAAGCAAATGCATGAAGAATCGTCTGACATCAGGGGATGAGTTTTTAAGCCATGATAAAATGAAAAATCTAATCATTATTCACCTGGGCACAAGCTGTAATTTCAGATAAGTTTTAAATATGTAAGGTGCCCAGCTATATTGGATATCCAAGACGTACCCGCAGTTACTGAACCACCGGGTGAATTAATGAACAATCTGATATCTTTTTTCGGGTCTTCAGCATCAAGAAATAACAGCTGGCTTATGACGAAGTCTGCAGTAGCATCATCAATCTGTCCATTGCAAATTCTCACTTTAATTATATATTCCTTAACAAACTGTAAAATATTGAAAGCAAGGCCTTTTTCTCCTTTAATTGTTCTTCTGAAGGGGGTCGGATGGGGTGGGAAGAGATGCTTTGAAAACTCAGTAAGTACAAAATTTTTCACCACGATAAGTATTAAAAACATAAACCCGCAACAAAAAATCAATCAAAGCAAGAATTCAGTCAAATTCGATATAAAAGTTCAGATCTTTCACAAAACGAATAAAAGTTGCCATTAACCTGAGAACCCAAGAAAATAATCCTTTGGCGCAGCAGCATATTAGTAGTGTCTAGTTCTTCGAATCTAGGTAGCAAAGAGGGGGCCGCAGTGTAGTTGGAGACATCCCAGTTGCTAGATAGAGTATGCCCAGTGGAAGAAAACACTTTCTTCGATGCTGTTATCCTCAACCCATCTCTTTTTCTTCCAACGCCTAATGGATAATTTCTGGTGCTAATAAAGGAGGAGTCATTGGTCGGCAATTGCTTGAAGATAGATGCACTTTGAGGGAGCAGAGCTGTGGTGGGCCTCGAAAGAGTTGATGGAGTTGCGCAGGCTATGCAACCTCTCTCCATCATACTTCTCTGTAAATTCTCTTGCCTTTTGAGCAGCTGAACTTCGATGAATTTAAGATGGTTACGTCGTTCTGATCTTCAAGGTCCAAATCGGGTCAGCCAGGTTGGGGAATTCGGGTCTACGGGCAATATCCAGCCCAACCATGATACGTCCGTGTGGATGGGTTGGTGGTTTGATGGTTGTTTTATTTTATGTTTTATATTTATTGACCAAACAATGGATCATGTTTTGTTTTCCACAGAAAATGGATGGTATTGCATTAATATAAAATGTCAAAAGTTACATGAACAAACAAATAATAAACGCTATACAATAGCATAATTTCTAGTCAAACTAGCGTAACTACATGTGATTGTCAACTTTTGTTGCTTCGCGCGTCAAAGAATGTCGTTGCATATTTGCCGGGGGGTTGGATAATGGTCAATGTTGTGATGCTGAATCTGATTACGCCAATACTATATGGTATGGACAGCCTCTCGGAAGATATACCGTCGTTCTGTATCTGACTGTGGATGACGTTGTACCGTTTGCAAATTGGACTGGATCCAATCTTCGCCCGACCTTTGATTGAAAAAGGCTAGCCTATCCACGGAGCGCATCAAGTTGCACCATATATTATGAACCCAAGAACAATCTCGCAGCGCATGCAAAACGTCATCTATGGTGTGTCCGCAAGTATCACAACTGTTGCTTGGTCGAATATGTCTAAAAATGACCCGGTAAGCATGCAAAAGGTCATCTATGAATATGTTTTGTTTTCGTTTTCAAATTTTGACTCATTACTTTCTAACAAGGAAAACAATTTTAATATGATAGTTATGTTTAATGTGTCTTTAAAAAAAAATTACTTGAGTTTTATAAATAAAGGTCCTTCTTAGTTTTTTTTTATCATGTAAATATGATGGGCAAAAAGATTAATTGATTAAATCTTTAATAAATTTTCGAAGTGTTCGAGCAACCTTTCAGAACACTTCGAACGCCTGCATAATGCGCCTAAAGTGTGGAACACTTTGAACGCCTACATCAACAGCTTTATGTCACTTCGAACGTCTATATTAAGCGCTTCATGTCACTTCGAACGTGTCCATGTCATGGCAAGTCCGTTTTTCGAACAGAATACAAAAGCGCCCAACTGCAGATGCCCTCCTACTTGTGTCCATGTCAGAGAAAAACCTCACGAAGAAAACATGTTTACTTTGAGTTAAAGACGTCCCATTTTGCTTCCTTTCGTTTTTCTTTTCTAATATAATTGTCTTCAATTTCACCTTATACATATGAGAAAGTATTCGGTATTTGTTTGAATTTTTGAAACGCGTTGTTAAATATAAAGTAATCGTTTTTAACAAATAGTCTGACTATTTTATACAGAAATTATTTTTTTTTCATGTGTGAGTAAGAAAACTGAATGAAAACTTTATTGAAATGTGTAATAGATTATAACTATGGATTATATTTTTGGTCCCAAATAGTAACGAATGATGCTAATATACTGAGAACGCTTTTTTCTAAACCAAAGGTAATGGACGTGTGGATATTCACTTCTTCAAGTCTAAGTGTCCTGAGGTTACTTCTAAAGAAATATGAGTAATCAGTGGACCAATGAAATAATTGTGCCCATAAAATCTGGAGATTTATTTAAATTACGAGATTATAGTACGATAAAGAAGGATAAAATTTCAACTATACAGCACATCTTCTAGGATCATATGTACTAGTAAGCACAAAGGTTGATGCACAGCTTACTTATAAATTATGAAAGACATTAACATATTGGGATGATCCCCTTGTGTTTAAAAGGTCGTCTCCTTTTTTTAAAAAAAATTAATAATTTAATAAATTGAATATCAACTTGTATATCTACTTTGTGTATGTGATACTATGACACAACTTATTGAAACTTGAGTTTACATGAGGTGAAGTTTATATCAGCTCAAAGCCTTAAGACAATGAGTGTTAGTATCTCATTCTCATATAACACATTCTCAAATTGGTCAATCCGGGACAATATTCTCAACACCCGCCCTCACATGGCAATGTGGCTTGACATACACATGCGCATTAAAATTCGTCTTCAATCACAAACCACAAGACATGTATGAACATCTGGACTTGAGTGAACAGAGACAACAGATGGCCAATCATGGGCCAGACAAGGTGTGAGTCTATACTTTAAACTGGCTCTGGTACCATGTTAAAACTTGGGCTTACATGAGGTGAGGCTCATATCCGCTCAAAACATTAAAGCAATGAGTGGTGGTGCCTCATTCTCATATAACACATATTTTTTTCTCAAATTGGCCAATGTGAACAATATTCTCAACACAACTGGCACAGTCTAACACACATATTTTTTCTCAAATTGGCCAATGTAAACAATATTCTCAACACAACTGGCACAGTCTAGTCTCTGACACAAACTTTCTCCCTTCCTATAACCGTACTCCAATCATTTCTTCCAAATACATTCACCACATTTTCATGGAAAGTCGTACTTAGACCAAAAGGTAGTTTCTGTTGTTTTATTCCTCACTACTTTTGGCTTCCTTTCAGGCAATAGGTAAAAAAAGCACGAATCAGTTAAGTCTTTTCGTACCCTTTTTCAGCAGAAAAGAACAGATCAATACATGCATGTAGTTGAAAGAATGTCTGAAGTTGAGTTTCAGCTAATGAAAATTCAGGTCCCATTGTCTCCTTTATCATGCTTCTGTTTATCAAACATCACAAACTTTCTGCAATCCTTTTTGTGCTGCCTTTTTCTGACTAAATTTGTAGCTTTTTCCTAATGACATTGCAGATGCATGTTCTTAAGGTACATATTCATTGTGAGGGATGCGCCAAGAAGGTGAAGAAACTCCTCAAAGGAATTGAAGGTACCAACTTTTGAAATTTATCAGCTAATTTTTTGCCTCCATTTCTTGTTTGTCTGATGCCTTCAAAGAATTGTCATCTCAGCTATGTATACCCAATTATAAAAGCAAGTTTAGTACCAATTTTTATGAAGTTTTCCCTATGTTATTAGGTGTTTATGGAGTGGACATAATTCTTGAGGAGCAAAAGGTAATTGTACGCGGTAATGTGGACAGCGAAACACTGATAAAGAAACTAAAGAAATCAAGAAAGCATGCAGAGCTTTGGTCACCAATCCAAACAGAAAACCAGAGTCTTGAAGCATTAAACAATTGGATCATAGATGACAAGTATCAAAACATAACGCAGGATTTGGTCAATGATCATGATCATGATCCATCCCAGACTATGATGAGTCCTGTGTTTGGCCGCGAAGATATTTATTTGAAGGATATTGCAGGAACCGAGTCCTTGATGGATGTGCGTAACAATAGCTATGGATTGTCATCAATGGAAAACAGAGAACGTTTACTAAAGGATGATTGTACGATTGCTGATCCGCGTAGCGGATTGGATAGTAACATGAGGTGCATCACTGGTTTTCAAGATTGGGGTAATAATGTAGGTGGTGGTTTTGAAGGATTTGAAGGCGCAGAATTTCCTCGCCTCAGGAATTTACATATAGGACTTCCTACTTATCCACCAGTTATGATGATGAATAATAGAGTCCAACACCAAATGAGCGATCAGTATCCAATGATGATGAATTATGGCATGCCAGAGTTTCATGGTAATCCTAGCATGATGGTCCATGGTAATGGCTACATACAACAGGAGCCCCTGAGGCTTATGAATACTTTCTCTGATAGGTTTTCGCCCAGAACTTACCATTCTTGAAGCAAGAAGAACTTTACAACAACAACATTTACCTCAATGTTGTTGAAGATGTTGCAACATTAGATGAAGAACCTGAAGATGATGATGATGGAGCAGCCAATAAGCTTGGGAAGAAGAGGCTGCAGCATTGTGGCAGATAACTCAAGCAATTGAAAATTGGGATGACTGAATAGAGATGTATGGATGGAAGGTTGCTAATCGGTTGGAGAGAGTGACTGAGTTCGTTGTAGAGCGAAGGGGTGCAGAAGAACGGATGGGCAGGAGCAAGAAGAAGAAGGAGAGCAGTGTTGCGCGCTCAAATTTAAAGGAGATTGAAATTACCTCTATGTCCTTAAATGAGATGTTGTAATAGGAAGTTAGTTAGGGTTATTTTTGTAATTTCGTCATCTTCATCTTTAAATAACTGCCGAGGCTTGCAGTTATTTTCAGACGGTTATTTTTTCTTCCCGTTCCTTCTGTTTCGAATGAGAGCCTTCATCAATTCTTCTTGATTCTCTCTCTTTATGAAAAATTCTCAGATCCTCTATTTCTTGAATTCGCATTTTTCAGTTTTGATCAAGAATTTGTTCAATTTTTCACATGGTATCAGAGCTTGATTGATGAATTTTGGTAGCTTTATGGCGTCTAGCAACTTTGCCGCTGCAAATGATTCTCCTTCCTCATCTCACTCACCTCATATGTCCAATGATCCTAGTGAGGATCCGTATTACATTCATCCAAGCGATAATCCTTCGATGATACTAGTTCAACCGCTATTGGATGGGAATAACTTTCATGGATGGAGTCGCTCTGTTAGACGAGCGCTGGAATCCAAGAACAAAATTGGATTCATCAATGGCGTGCTTGCGAAGCCTGCGGAGACAGCAAGAAGATTCAATGCCTGGACCAAGGCTAATAATATGGTAGCATCATGGTTAGTTAATTCCTTAACACCTACTATCGCGCAAAGTGTAATGTGGCTTGATACTGCTGTAGAAATTTGGAACGATTTGAAATTTAGGTATGGTAATGTTGATTCGTTTAGGCTCTCTGATTTACAAGAAGAGTTTTATGCAATTAGACAGGAGAATAGTTCTGTGACAGAGTACTATACCAAACTTAAAGGAATCTGGGAAGAACTCTCGGTTTTGAGGACCATTCCTACTTGCACCTGCAATAGATGCACATGTAACCTTGCGTCTCAAATCAATAAGTTTGTCGAAGACGATTGTGTTATCAAATTTTTGAAAGGCTTAAATGATGAATTCGAAGCTGTGAAATCCCAAATACTTCTGTCCACACCACTTCCAGATCTCAAGACAGCTTTCGCTATGGCGGTTAAGCTTGAGAGAAAGTTGAGGTACTCTAGTTGCCATAACCAATTTCTTAATAATCCTACATCAGTGTTGAGTGTGAGTTCCAACAGCAACCAGTCCAGGTTTGGCTCATATGCCCCCAAACCATATCAAGAAGGGGATAGTTTATGGCAGAAGTCAGTTGGCAGAGGTGCAGGTAGAGGAAATTACAAGCCTAATCAGAATAAATCTAGAGCCCCATACTGTACATTCTGTAACAGTGTTGGACATACAGTAGATAGGTGCTATAGAAAGCACGGATATCCTCCTGGATATAAGCCCAAGGGACAAGTGAACATGGTGTGTGGAGACCAAATGTCCTTTCAAGAAGGAGACACAGCAACTCATGACGCATGTGAGTCATTTGAGAACCATGAGGTGAGTACTCAGAATGAGATGGGAACGGTTCCTGCTTTGACTGTGGAGCAGTATAACCAACTAATTGGTCTGTTACAAGATCATCAAACGAAGGGAGGAAGGTTGAATGTTGATTCCTCAAACGCGGTGATGACTCATCACTCCATCATGTCAGCACAGCAGGCTACTGATTCAGGTAAGGATCCAGGTAATGTGTTAAAGCATAACTCAAACGTATGGGTTTTGGACTCTGGAGCTAGTGATCATGTGTGTGCTTGTCTTGATCTATTTGATTCTTACCATTCAGTTACCTCTCTGTTTGTCAAACTGCCTGATAAAACGCTAGCTAGAGTCACTCATGTTGGTTCCATCAGAGTTTCTTCTGAGCTCTTCCTTACAGACGTATTTCATGTACCAGTATTTGCCTTTAACCTCCTATCGTTGAGCAAGTTGACCCAATCTTCAAATATAATTGTTTCATTTGCAAACAATATGTGTTATATTCAGGACATAAGGAGCAGGAGGACGATTGGTTCAGCTGAAGTGAATCGTGGATTATACTGTTTGCAAGGAGAACCAAAGCTGCCAATGGCATGCTCTGTAATATCCACACCATCACACTTGTGGCATGCCAGGCTTGGGCATATGTCTTCTGCAAGAATGAAAGAAGTGCAGAAGGTGAATCCAAAAATAGAAGTGTCCCCAGATTGGTTGAGTAAGTGTACAGTGTGCCCGTTAGCCAGACAAAAGAGAAACCCCTTTCCCATATCCTCTTCTGTGACCTCCAAACCATTTGATATTGTTCATATTGATATCTGGGGACCATATAAGCACCCCACAATGTATAAACAACAATACTTCGTTACCATTGTAGATGACCACAGTAGATTCTGTTGGGTTTATCTGATGAAATCAAAAACCATCACTAGGCCGGATATAGCGTTCCCTATACAGCAGTTGAGCCAATTCCTAGATTGCCCCACGGAGTACCACTTGAAAGCAGCACACAGGGTGTTGAGGTACATCAAAGGAACTATAGGGCAAGGTTTGTTGTTTCCAAGAGGAGGAGATCTTCAATTGAAGGCGTTTGTAGATGCGGACTGGGGTGGCTGCAATGAGACGAGGAGGTCTATTACGGGGTATTGCGTATTTCTGGGAAATGCGCTAATTTCATGGAGAGCCAAGAAACAGACGACAGTGTCAAGATCTTCAGCTGAGGCTGAATACAGGGCTATGGCCATGGTCACTTGTGAGGTACAATGGATTAGATATTTGATGAAGGACATTGGCCTTGACAATCAGAAACCTGTTGAGATTTTTTGTGACTGTAAGAGTGCCATATACATAGCCGAAAATCCTGTGTTCCATGAACGTACAAAGCACATCGAGATTGACTGCCATGTAGTCCGTGACAAGTTACAAGATGGGATTATTAAGCTTATGCCAATAAGGACCGAGATGCAACTTGCAGACTTGTTTACAAAGGCCCTTGATGCAAAGAGGATGAACACTCTGATTAATGCGTTGGGAGTGTGCAATATCTACTCCAAGCAAGGCTTGAGGGGGGGTGTTGAAGATGTTGCAACATTAGATGAAGAACCTGAAGATGATGATGATGGAGCAGCCAATAAGCTTGGGAAGAAGAGGCTGCAGCATTGTGGCAGATAACTCAAGCAATTGAAAATTGGGATGACTGAATAGAGATGTATGGATGGAAGGTTGCTAATCGGTTGGAGAGAGTGACTGAGTTCGTTGTAGAGCGAAGGGGTGCAGAAGAACGGATGGGCAGGAGCAAGAAGAAGAAGGAGAGCAGTGTTGCGCGCTCAAATTTAAAGGAGATTGAAATTACCTCTATGTCCTTAAATGAGATGTTGTAATAGGAAGTTAGTTAGGGTTATTTTTGTAATTTCGTCATCTTCATCTTTAAATAACTGCCGAGGCTTGCAGTTATTTTCAGACGGTTATTTTTTCTTCCCGTTCCTTCTGTTTCGAATGAGAGCCTTCATCAATTCTTCTTGATTCTCTCTCTTTATGAAAAATTCTCAGATCCTCTATTTCTTGAATTCGCATTTTTCAGTTTTGATCAAGAATTTGTTCAATTTTTCACAATGTCTTAGAAGCTCCCGTATATAGCTGGATATGAAGAGTCGAATGTACGTAGCCATATCCATGTGTTAGAAACACAGATGTTGTTTCCTGATGACCCATAATGAAGCCAAAAGAACTTTGGATATTTGAAATTAAAAGCTATCCGAATATGTCACAATATATCAATGGAAAGTATATATAGGACTTATTCACTTTCCGCTTATTAAAGGGATTTCCTTTTTGTATGTTGACATCTTCAAGACTTCATGCTGTTGCTGAACTGACCATATCCACTAATATGACTAAGAAATATTGATTATCATCATTGACAGCTAATTATTCATTTGTTCTGTTTATGCTTTCATTTTTTTTAGCAATTACATTTGCTAGGTCATCTGGTTTCTTGCTTTAGTTTGCTTGTACTTATTAGAATTATTGGCTCACGAGTCATCACACATATGAGTAAAAAAGTATGAAATAAAAAAGGCACAAGATTTTTGACATGGTTCAAAAGATACCTACGTCCACGATTCAATGACATTATCCATATGAAGAACAACACAATGATATATGACTTATACTTCCTCTAAGTAATTTTCGCCTTGTCTTCATTGTAACATCTAACTTGACCAATGTCATCCCAGCTTTTTTCGAATTGAGTCTTGAATCCCTCCAAGCCTTTGTACGAACTTTATTCGTGTCTTCAAACATACACCCTTTCTCAAGTGGTGAATGACTTGATAGGTGGATAGTTCAAAGTTTGAAGAATGCTTGATTGGTTAGCACCTAAACCTTGACATATGGGTGAAAAAGATGTTTCGAAATAATCTCAATAATAGACCAACACTATTGAATCTCAATAATGGACCTACGCTTTGGTATATTAATACACCATCAGAGTATTGGCTAATTAAACTAAGGAAGTATCATGTAGATATGTCGATAGAACTCTAGATACTATTTATTCTAATTAGACAATACCTTGATATTGTATTAGTATGACCATAGTATGTACTTCAGCTAATTGCCCACAATTTATAAGTTACTAGAAAAAAAAATTTTATTTGTGCGAAAAGAATCATTATGTTGCTCCAGACTAAATAAAAAGTAAATATGACACAAAACTAATGTAAGTAATGTGTAATCAATGAAACAATAGAATCATAATAAATAAGCAAGACGTCCTAAAATCCCATTGTCCTTTTTCCCATATTTCTTATTTCTCATTTTTTTGGCTTTCCCTTTTTTTTGTTTTAGTTTTGAGCTAGAAAATCCTAGTGTTAATCAGTTTCGGACAACTTTCCCCAAATCCAGGGGAGCCGGAGGCCCGGTCCGTACTCGCCGTCCCTCAACCGCCCTCAACTCCCACCTCCAAATTCTTTCAGTTTCATCCTTCTTCCAAACCCCCGTCACTACCTCCTCTTTCTCTTCCCAGTATGAAGCGCAAGAAATGGTCAGAGTTGGAAGAACAGACCCTTCTCAACAAGTACTCCGACCTCCAAACTTCCGGCGCCTTGTCCAAGCTCAAGACTCGTGAGAAAAAGTTCAAGCCCATCGCAGACCATGTCAACTCCCTTCACCATCTTCAAGACCCCATAAATTTCCCGTTTAAATGGTCTTGGCGTGATGTTTCGATTAAGGTTCAGAACATGCGCCATCAGTACTTGGGTGTGAAGCAGAAGATTAGGATTTCAGACACCGAGTATGATTGGAATGATGGAGAAAATCACTGGGAGAACTTTTTGAAGTATAAAGAAGTTTTTGGGGATGTAGAATTGGAGGTGAAGGGTCAGAGTGATGGGAATTTTATCAATACGAGAATTGATTTCGGTGCTGATTTTGGGGATGAAGAGGAAAGATCGGAGCTTTTTGGTGAAATTGGAGTAATGGGTTTGATTGATAGTGAGGAAATAGAGGAAGAAGAGGAGCAAGACGAAGAAGAAGACGAGGAGCTGGGCGACAATGTGGTGGGTCTGGAAATAAAGGGAGATGAATTTAGAGCTCAGAATGCGGAGAAAGATTATGTTGAGGATTCAGGGTTTGTTCAAAGAAGGAAATTAAAGGATTTATGCGGAAAAAAGTTGAAAATGTTGGGTTCACAGGTTTTGGAATTGAGGGATGTAATGTTGAGGAGGGAAGAAAAGAGGAAAGAGAGGGAGTGGATCAGAGAGGATGCGTTAATGGGGCGCGAGCAGAGGAGGAGAGAATTGGAATTGAGGAAGGAAAGCTTATATCTTGAGAGGGATGAGAAGTTGGAAAGGAGAGAAATTGAACTTGAAGAAAGGCAAATGGCATGGGCAAGGAGGGAATATGACAGAAGGATAAGATTAGAGAGGGAAATCGATGAGGAGAGACGGCGTAGGATGAAGTTGGAGGAGAGGTTGGAGGAAGAGAAGTTGGAGTGGAGAGAAAAGATGGTGGGAATGCAAATCGAGCACGAAAAGCAGATGACACAGATGTATACTGATTTTTGCCAGAACCAATTGCAGGTTTTGGGCATTGTTTCGCGTCTCATGTGTCAATTTTTTGGGAATGCTAGCGATGGGTTAGGTACGATGGGAGCTTTGCCGCCTCAGGTCTTGCAGAATTTGCAGCATCCTGGTGGCTTGGGTGACATTGTGAAGCCAGATCCTAGCTCACCTTCAGAATTTTTGTAGTTTGCATCTGTAATAAGCCCTGTTCTGCCTGTATGTTCTTGTCATTGCTATGCTCAATAGATTTGTACATTAATTCGTTTATCTCTTGTTGGTAGCTGTTGTAACATGGCAATATGAATCTTGGATTTTGTTAAAAGTTCTTGCATATAATGTTGCTGTCAGCATTGCTTCAACGTTTACATTTATTTATGGAGATCAAGTCCTGTCATCAAAGTAAATTCTGAGTCTGATTTCTCAGTTTGTCTTGGAGAGTGTTCTGCGGTGATAAATGGTTCTCGCATAGGAAGCTGTTGTAGTGTTCTACTTAAACTTCTAATCTACTTCAGTTGCATAGTGTGTGCTGGTGAGTTGGAGAGCAGTTCTGGACATCGGAACTTAATTATGCACTAAGTGAATAAACGGTAAAGCATAAATTTAGTAGCTTTTCATTTGCATTCCATGTTCACCTTTGGGCTTTGTATTTTTATTATTCACCAGTTAAGACAAACATGGAGCAAGAACTTGTCATATATCATTGTCGCTTGTTTACAGTAAGTGGAAGGTTTAGACCATTGTCTGGTGGTAAGTACATCTTTGAGAGTTTTGCAGCAATGGCAACTACCTTACAAAGTGATTTAGAGTGAATAGATCTAGTGATTCAAATTTTGTCTCCCAAAAAGTGGAGTATGTAATATTCTATTTCTGCACTTCTCTTTTTTATTTTTATATTTTTGTTGATATTCAAACTTGACATTCTATGAGTCGCTTTTGGATCCACAGATAAACCCAAGTGGAGGTTTATTCTGTTGCTTATATTTTGTTAACAAAACTTGAGTGGTCAAGACTTTACTAATTTGGGTACATTGGTCATTGATGTAATGGCTAGATTAATCAAAAGCGTAGCGATAATTCTTGTGGTCAGCTTCTTTTTCATTTTTCCCCCTTTTCTATTTCCTCTGCGTTCCACCCTGCTGAATTTACATTTGTTCTGTCCTTCACCAGTATTCAAAGTGGAGGTCCTCGAAGTGGTTGCAGTTTTTCTGTTTTCCTCATCTTTTTTATTCCATTCTTCCTTCACATCATTGCCTAACGTACCTATAAATGATGTTGCATCCTGTTAAGATCCTTAACTATTAAATCTTCTTGGGCTAAGGACCGAAGAAAGTGAACTTGGGAGACAGATGTCCAGACCTAACTGCTCGATGTCTGATGGTGATGTTAAACTAATACTGTAGAGAACTAGTTCCTAAATTTTTGACAGTGAAAACTTCAAGACTCAAGTGGTTGTAGTATTGCAGAAGCCCAAGCACACCTGGTATGTTTCACTGTTTTTTCATTTGTTCTGCTAGTATGGAAGTTTTCGGAGTTTTTCTGTGAAGTTTGTGGTGTTCTTTTCTATTATTTCCATCATGGTTGGTTTAGATCGTTAATGTTGAGCAGTGAGCTTGGGCACCAGGTGGGCTTCTGATATATCTATAGATGTCAAGAATTCATTAGAACCAGATGAAGCGGCTGGATAATTTGTACTCGTACTACTGGAAACCAACCAAAGTTACTCTCCAAGGAACAGCAGTGTCGCAGTACGCGTGCTACTGGAAACCACTGCAAGGACTCAGTATCAGTTGAGCGTCTGATCTAACCATAGATCTAACTGTACATGTCAAGAATTTATTAGAACCAAAGATACTGCACAAGGAACTTAAGATATGGGGTCTCACTCTCTAAGTATCTCCAATCGCATAGGGTCTGCTTTGTCGTTGAGTCTTTCTTCATATGTTTCAGGGCTGAAAAGAGCACAAAATTCTTCTTAAAGCTGAGGCCTGCATACTACTGGAAACTTAGATAAATCATAGGTGAATTCTTGAGTCGTTCATTTTTAACTTGCGCGATTGAGGTTGATTTGGAATATGCAATAGAAAGGGGTGTAAACAACGCAAAAATGTCTTTGACCTTTTGAATCTAATCTTCCCTTCTGGTCAAGAAGCAGCATTGAGGCATTTTCTACGGTGCAGTGCAGTGACTCAGAGACCAATAAAAGAAAACCCCCAAAATGGAAACAAAAGGTGTCCTGAAAATTGATAATGGACCTGCATGAGGTCAGGTTTGTGTACACTCAAAACAACCGTCCCCAACACATAGTCCAACTGGTTTCGAACAGGAGTTCTCGAAAGGGAGGTCGGGGGTTCAATTCTTACCAAAGGCAAGAGAGCCCCTTTCCAGCAAGTGCATAATGTGGAAGCTTCCTTGGCCTGTAGGCTTGACTGCAGTGCTGGGGGCTCCTACTGTGTATATGACCAAGCTCTTGCTAGCGGGCCGTTGGGTACCTGATTTACATCCCTACACTACCTTTGGAACTGGGTGTGGCAGAGACTCTTAATGGTTAGGTTCGACTTCAAAACATTAAAGTATTGGGTGATGTGGTAGTCTATTGTTATGTAAACGTGTCTATTTTTCTGTCTGAATCGACGTGAAACAATTTTGAACCGTGTGAAACGTATGTAATGTGTCCCAAGTTTTGTTGAAAATGTGCAACATGTGTATGGTGTGTGTTTTTGAAGGTGAGGGACAGTGTGAATTACGTTGAAACAAATTGAGCAGCCGAGGAATTGGTAAAACGAGGTGTATGTGTTCTGTATCATGTTAGCATATAAACCAAGATGGTTATAAAATGACAAATATGATTAATTATCAATAATGCTCATGATCATACTTCTCTTGTGATTTATTTATGTTACAAACCGTAGAAAAGAAAATTTGAAAAAAAAAAGATGAGATTAAGTGACTTAATTATGTAACCTCCATATAATAACTCTTTAACCTATCAATCTCATTAATGGTCACTATCTTATGCTTTAAATCTATCAATCTCATTAATGGCCATCATCCTAAACATAAATTCTCTTTAAATTGCAATACCCTCAATAGACAAAAGAAACTCCTATCTATTATTTTATAAGGCCAAACGGCCATATGTTAGAGAAATAGGAAATTTAGAGCAAGTGTAGGTAAGAGAGAAAGAATCTGAGAGAGGAAAGAAAAAGAGAGAAAAAGAGAGAAAAAGAAAGGAGAAGGGAGAAGGAGGAGGGAAGTGCACCACCAATACACCACAACACCACCAAAAGCTTTAGACTACAACCAAGAGGTAGGTGGCCTCTCTCTTTTTGAGTTAATTTCATATATGTATTTATGTACTATTTAGCTTTACTTATTGTTTATCTTGTTGGGTTATAAATCAAATTAATATGTTATTGCTTAAGTTGCTTGCATTGTTGCATAGGAATGTTGTGGATGTGCTTAATATTTATTTGCTGTTCTTTTTGTTTTCGGCAGTGTAAATAAAAAAAGAGGTTAAACATTTGTCATATATATGAAGAGTATCAACGTTGTTAGACAATATTTGGTGTGTAGATACATATTGATGTCATTAGAAATACCTATACTAAATAAAGATTGTTTTTTTTTCCTGTGGGTTGTAAATTATAGTTTAGTAAGGTACAAAGTTGACATGTTCAAATTTAGAATTTAATGGAAATTTACATTGGAATTAGAATTAGATAAGAAGAAATAATGGTTAGGGGAAAAGAATTGTAATTGGATTAAGTTGGGACAAAAAAAAATGGCTGGGGACTGGAGAAGTCAAAAAGGCGCTGAGGAGTTGGGCTGGGGGCTAACGGGATTGAGTTTTTGTTCTGGTAGGGGTTGGTTATGGTGTTTGGATAAAATTAAAAAAAAAGAAAAAAAAACTGTTTTTAGAATAGATTAAAAAAAAGAAAAAGAAACTGACTTCGTTGTTCAAAAAGAATGGTAATAAAACATAATAAAATAAAATAAAATAGTTTCCAGCTTTCTAAAAAAAAGGAATTAATTAATTAACTGAAGCTTATTAAAATGTAAATATATATATAATACTTGGGAAAGGGAAGAACATAAGCTAAATAGTTTTACTAGAAGGAGAAAGTAAGTTTTAATATGTTATGGAAACTAACAACTGTAGATAAATAAGATAAAAACAAGAGAAATTATAAGAGAGTATGAAAAAAAATGCGAACGAGGAAATGAATTATGTGAAATGTTGCATTCGCATTCATGGCACGTGCATTGCATTGCATCCCTTCGGGGCGCTGACTCCATGTTACGGAGCGTGTGTTCGCTGACTCCACGTTACGGAGCGTGTGTTCGCTGACTCCACGTTACGGAGCGTGTGGCCCTATGAGGCGTGTGGCCCTATGTGGCGTGTGGCCCTATGAGGCGTGTGGCCCTATGAGGCGTGTGGCCCGACGGGGCGTGTGGCCTGACGAGGCGTGTGGTAGGATCACCTCGAGGTTCATGCATTGCACGGTAGAGAGACAGGCATTCGTGTGTTGAGATATCGTTGCGTGTGACACAAGCATGCATCATGACATCGCATAACTAATGTGTTGTGCTTTTATTTACTACACAGTTATTCATGTTTATACATGTACTACATGCTATATGTGTTCATATATGAAATTGTTCGAAAGATGTGGGACCCTACTGGGTGATATTTCTATATCACTCACCCCTTTATTTTTCCCAGGTGAGCAGGAGTACGACTACATATACATAGAAGACGGAGCTGAGTTTGGGCAGTGGGGTAGTTAGAACAAGAAGATGTCTACTTTGGCAGTTTATTTTCTTTATGTTGAAATGTAATAATGAACTTAGACATGACACTTACCGATGTGGGTTTGAAATGTTGAAATAAAATGAATGTTTATTTTATTTATTTCGTTTCCGCTGCGAAATTTTCTACGTCTCTGCTGACGTGTAAGAGAATGAATCGACGCTTTGTAGTTTTCGTAGTAGACTACGGCGGGTGCACCGTTTCCGATACTAGGGTTCGGGAGCGGGGCGCTACAGGCGGTATCAGAGCCGAGGCTCCAGATCCACCTCGGAAACGTAGGATTAACTAGATCACTTAGACATAAGCGATGATTTTAGACTTAAAGTTATGATCGGTTAAGGGGTGTGAGGACCGTTAGCTAAATGATTACTGTTTTACTTCTAGAATCTGCAAATTACCAAAATACCATTGTTTTATGGATTTGAATAAATTGTGAAGTGCAGACCGAAATGGACCCAACTGGAAATGCTGAAACAGGTCAGGCTCCAAATCAGAGCAACAACATTGCTGAAGCCTTGGTCACTTTAACAAATATCGTTGCTCATCAGCAACAACAGCTGAATCAGCAGGTACCGCCTCCACCGCCACAGCCGGGTTTGAGGTTCTTTTACAAGGAAATGCAAAATGCCCGAGCTCCTGCTTTCAGGGGCACATCGAAGCGGGAAGAAGCTGAGATATGGTTGAAGGAGATGACAGATCATCTTCGACTTTTGCAGGTTCCTGATGAACTGAAGGTGGAAGTTGTGGTACCTTTTCTGATAGGAGACGCCGAGGTCTGGTGGCGTAGCGTGGAAGTCCAGTTGACTGCACCGATCACTTGGGCACAGTTCCGAGAAGAGTTTAAGAGGTATTATGTGCCAGACAGCGTGGTTTTGCAGCGAATGGCAGAATTTCAGGCTCTGACTCAAGGGAGTATGTCTATAGCGGAGTATGTTGAGAAGTTCCATGCTCTGGGGCAGTACGTGCCATCCACTATGACTGATCAGAGACTGAAGATGTTAAAGTTCAGAACTGGTTTGCGATCTGAGATTCAGACTGGGCTTGTGAATGCAAGGGCCCGGACATTTGATGAGCTGCTCGAAGCATGCCGCGAGGTGGAAGGAGACTTCAGAAGAGTGAGTGCTGAGGATCGTGGCAAGAGGCTACGAGATGACTTTGGATCGGGGAAATCAGGACGCTGGGTGAAGGTACCCCGACGACAGCCGACGGGGGTACAGTTTAGGCCACCGCAGCAGCAGCCGCAGAGAAACTTTGGTCCGCCTCAGGGGAATGCTGGACCACCGGTACCATGTGCTTATTGTGGCCGAAACCATCCGGGTGAATGCTGGAGGAAGAAGAATGTGTGTTACAAGTGTGGTAAGACTGGACACTATGCCAGGGAGTGTTCTGAGTGGAACGTGGTGCCACAGCAGCCGCAGGGTGGTCAGCCAAAGGGAATGCCGAAGACGAACGCCAGAGTACATATCATGACTGATCCTGAGGTGGAAGCGACAAACGAAGTTGTGACAGGTACCATTTAAATAATTTAGTTATTTAATTGTTATACATGTTCCACTATGTGATAAATATTTCCGTATTTAGTTAACTCTTGAATTACGATAGGATCGATCTTAGTTAATGAAGTTCCAGCTAACGTACTTTTCGATAGTGGCGCGAGTCACTCGTTTATCTCGAGGAGATTCGTGAAGTATCTGAACAAGTGTCCAGAACAGTTAGAAATTCCTTATCGAGTGCAAGCTGCTGGTGATACAGTGATAATTTCACATCACCATTATAAGGGTTGTGAATTGAAAATTGAGGAAAAGATGTTTACTGCTACGCTGATTCCGATTCAGCTAAGCGATTTCGATGTCATTCTTGGGATGGACTGGCTGGCGGAGCATCACGCGAATATAAATTGCCGGCAGAAGCAAGTCAGTATTAGAGGTCCAGATGCAAAAGAGGTGGTGTTTCAAGGGAACTTTAAGTTGAAGAAGGTTGCGAAGAAAATCTATCTGACAGCCGTGCAGGCACATCGGATGCTGCAGAAAGGCGCAGAAGGGTTTTTGGTATATGCAATGGATTTAAAGCAAGAGGTGCCGACAATTGATCAAATTCCGGTAGTAAACGAATTCAAAGATGTGTTTCCGGATGAGTTACCGGGTTTGCCGCCTAGTCGTGAAGTTGAGTTTGAGATAAATCTCATTCCAGGAGCTGAGCCGATATCAAAAACACCTTACCGTATGGCTCCGGCGGAGTTGAAAGAATTGAAAGATCAGTTGCAAGAGCATCTTGATCGAAAGTTTATCCGTCCAAGTGTCTCACCATGGGGAGCGCCGGTGTTATTTGTTAAGAAAAAAGACGGAAGCTTGAGACTGTGCATTGACTATCGTGAGATCAATAAGATCACGATAAAGAATAAGTACCCGCTACCCCGCATTGATGATTTGTTTGATCAGCTGAAAGGCGCACGAGTATTTTCTAAGATTGATCTGCGGTCCGGATATCATCAGCTGAGAGTTAAGGCAGAAGATGTAGAGAAGACGGCGTTCCGTACCCGGTACGGTCACTATGAATTCTTGGTGATGCCGTTCGGTCTGACAAATGCTCCAGCTGCGTTTATGGACCTGATGAATACAGTATTCAGAGAACAGCTGGACAAGTTTGTGGTTGTGTTCATTGATGACATCTTGGTGTACTCTCCGAGCGAGGAAAAACATGTTGAACACTTGAGAGAAGTGCTGGAGACACTGAGACAGAAGAAATTGTATGCTAAGTTCAGCAAATGCGAATTCTGGCTGAAGAGCGTGACGTTTTTGGGTCATGTAGTGTCGGAGGAAGGAATATCAGTAGATCCGAAGAAGATTGAGGCAATCACTGAATGGCCACGACCAACCAATGTGACGGAAGTCAGAAGTTTTCTGGGGTTGACAGGCTATTATCGGAAGTTTGTAGAAGGATTTTCCAGGTTAGCAGTTCCGCTGAGTAAATTAACTCAGAAGAAGAAGAAGTTTGAGTGGACTGCGGAGTGTGAGAAAAGTTTTACGGAGCTGAAGAGGAGACTGACCACAGCGCCTGTGTTAGCACAGCCCTCTGGATCAGAAGGGTTTGTCATATACAGTGACGCGTCCAGGAATGGTCTAGGTTGCGTACTCATGCAAGAAGGCAAGGTTATTGCTTATGCCTCTCGACAATTAAAGCCGTACGAGCAGAATTATCCCACTCATGATCTTGAGTTGGCCGCCGTAGTATTCGCACTTAAAATATGGAGACATTATCTTTATGGAGCAAAGTGCGAGGTTTTCACGGATCACAAGAGTTTGAAATATCTGTTCACACAGAAGGAGTTGAACATGAGGCAACGACGATGGTTGGAATTGTTGAAAGACTACGATTTGACCATCAGTTATCATCCGGGTAAAGCAAATGTAGTGGCTGATGCATTGAGCCGGAAGTCTAGTCATGCAGGCCAGACACCACTAGAGAGAGAGATGACCGAGTTCGACCTTGACATAGTTGACTCGACAGCAAGTGTTCTGGCTACACTTACTATTACCCCTACGCTGGTGGAGCAGATTAAGGAGGCACAGAAAGAAGATGCTGATCTGAAAATGGTCCGTGACCGCATGTTGACTAGTCAGGTGGATAGTTTCCAGGTACACGATGACGGGAGTCTATGGTTTCAGGGAAGACTATGTGTGCCGGACAAAGAGGAACTGCGGAAGGAGTTGTTGAAGGAAGCTCATAACTCTAAGTTGTCTATTCATCCTGGAGCAACAAAGATGTATAATGATCTCAAGAAACACTACTGGTGGAGTGGGATGAAGCGTCATATTGCTGAATTCATCGAGAGATGTCTAGTTTGTCAGCAAGTAAAGGCTGAGCACCAGAGACCTGGAGGGTTAATGATGCCATTAGAGATACCTGAGTGGAAATGGGAGCACATCACGATGGACTTTGTTGTGGGACTCTCGAGAACCCGTAATGGCAATGATATGATTTGGGTGATTGTAGACCGGTTGACGAAGTCGGCTCATTTTCTACCTGTGCCGAGTGATGCGACTTTGGAAAGACTCGTGACCTTGTATATTGACAATATTGTCAGTTTACATGGAGTGCCGGTAAGCATTGTGTCGGACCGAGATCCGAGATTTACGTCTAGATTTTGGTCAGCGTGTCAGAGAAGAATGGGCACTGAATTGCGGTTAAGTACGGCATTTCATCCGCAAACGGATGGGCAGTCTGAGCGGACAATACAGACGTTAGAGGACATGTTGCGAGCCTGTGTCTTGGATTTTAGGGGCAACTGGGATAGTATGGTGAAGTTAATTGAGTTTTCTTATAACAACAGTTATCACAGTGCTATCAGAATGGCACCGTTTGAAGCGCTTTATGGTCGTAAGTGTCGGTCGCCGGTGTACTGGGATGAAGTTGGGGAGCGAGCTGTCACCGGGCCAGAATTAGTTGAGCAGGCTAAGGAGAAGATCAAGATTATTCGTGAAAGGCTCAAAGTTGCTCAAGACCGAAACAAAAGTTGGGCTGATTCTAAGAGACGACCGCTGGAGTTTTCAGTTGGAGAAAAGGTATATTTGAAAGTGTCGCCGATGAAAGGTGTAAGTCGGTTCGGGGTAAAAGGAAAATTGAGTCCTCGTTACATTGGTCCCTACGAGGTACTCGAAAGAGTTGGGACATTGGCTTATAAGTTGGCGTTACCACCAGCTTTGGCTCAAGTTCATAATGTATTTCACGTGTCGCAATTAAGAAGGTATGTTCCGGATCCGAGCCATATACTAGACGAAAGACCATTGAAAGTTAGACCTGACGTGACTTATGAAGAGGTTCCGGTGAAGATCGTAGACCGCAAAGATCAAGAGCTGAGACGGAGAGTCATACCCTATGTCAAAGTCCAATGGAGCAATCATACCGAAAGAGAAGCGACGTGGGAGCTTGAAGAGCAAATGCGCGAGAAGTATCCACATCTATTCGCTTAAGGTACACAAGTTTCGAGGTCGAAACTTATTGTAAGGGGGGTAGACTGTTACAAACCGTAGAAAAGAAAATTTGAAAAAAAAAAGATGAGATTAAGTGACTTAATTATGTAACCTCCATATAATAACTCTTTAACCTATCAATCTCATTAATGGTCACTATCTTATGCTTTAAATCTATCAATCTCATTAATGGCCATCATCCTAAACATAAATTCTCTTTAAATTGCAATACCCTCAATAGACAAAAGAAACTCCTATCTATTATTTTATAAGGCCAAACGGCCATATGTTAGAGAAATAGGAAATTTAGAGCAAGTGTAGGTAAGAGAGAAAGAATCTGAGAGAGGAAAGAAAAAGAGAGAAAAAGAGAGAAAAAGAAAGGAGAAGGGAGAAGGAGGAGGGAAGTGCACCACCAATACACCACAACACCACCATAAGCTTTAGACTACAACCAAGAGGTAGGTGGCCTCTCTCTTTTTGAGTTAATTTCATATATGTATTTATGTACTATTTAGCTTTACTTATTGTTTATCTTGTTGGGTTATAAATCAAATTAATATGTTATTGCTTAAGTTGCTTGCATTGTTGCATAGGAATGTTGTGGATGTGCTTAATATTTATTTGCTGTTCTTTTTGTTTTCGGCAGTGTAAATAAAAAAAGAGGTTAAACATTTGTCATATATATGAAGAGTATCAACTTTGTTAGACAATATTTGGTGTGTAGATACATATTGATGTCATTAGAAATACCTATACTAAATAAAGATTGTTTTTTTTCCTGTGGGTTGTAAATTATAGTTTAGTAAGGTACAAAGTTGACATGTTCAAATTTAGAATTTAATGGAAATTTACATTGGAATTAGAATTAGATAAGAAGAAATAATGGTTAGGGGAAAAGAATTGTAATTGGATTAAGTTGGGACAAAAAAAAATGGCTGGGGACTGGAGAAGTCAAAAAGGCGCTGAGGAGTTGGGCTGGGGGCTAACGGGATTGAGTTTTTGTTCTGGTAGGGGTTGGTTATGGTGTTTGGATAAAATTAAAAAAAAAGAAAAAAAAACTGTTTTTAGAATAGATTAAAAAAAAGAAAAAGAAACTGACTTCGTTGTTCAAAAAGAATGGTAATAAAACATAATAAAATAAAATAAAATAGTTTCCAGCTTTCTAAAAAAAAGGAATTAATTAATTAACTGAAGCTTATTAAAATGTAAATATATATATATAATACTTGGGAAAGGGAAGAACATAAGCTAAATAGTTTTACTAGAAGGAGAAAGTAAGTTTTAATATGTTATGGAAACTAACAACTGTAGATAAATAAGATAAAAACAAGAGAAATTATAAGAGAGTATGAAAAAAAATGCGAACGAGGAAATGAATTATGTGAAATGTTGCATTCGCATTCATGGCACGTGCATTGCATTGCATCCCTTCGGGGCGCTGACTCCATGTTACGGAGCGTGTGTTCGCTGACTCCACGTTACGGAGCGTGTGTTCGCTGACTCCACGTTACGGAGCGTGTGGCCCTATGAGGCGTGTGGCCCTATGTGGCGTGTGGCCCTATGAGGCGTGTGGCCCTATGAGGCGTGTGGCCCGACGGGGCGTGTGGCCTGACGAGGCGTGTGGTAGGATCACCTCGAGGTTCATGCATTGCACGGTAGAGAGACAGGCATTCGTGTGTTGAGATATCGTTGCGTGTGACACAAGCATGCATCATGACATCGCATAACTAATGTGTTGTGCTTTTATTTACTACACAGTTATTCATGTTTATACATGTACTACATGCTATATGTGTTCATATATGAAATTGTTCGAAAGATGTGGGACCCTACTGGGTGATATTTCTATATCACTCACCCCTTTATTTTTCCCAGGTGAGCAGGAGTACGACTACATATACATAGAAGACGGAGCTGAGTTTGGGCAGTGGGGTAGTTAGAACAAGAAGATGTCTACTTTGGCAGTTTATTTTCTTTATGTTGAAATGTAATAATGAACTTAGACATGACACTTACCGATGTGGGTTTGAAATGTTGAAATAAAATGAATGTTTATTTTATTTATTTCGTTTCCGCTGCGAAATTTTCTACGTCTCTGCTGACGTGTAAGAGAATGAATCGACGCTTTGTAGTTTTCGTAGTAGACTACGGCGGGTGCACCGTTTCCGATACTAGGGTTCGGGAGCGGGGCGCTACAATTTATTGGATTTTTTTTGAGCCATAGCGTAAATTATACTCTCCTTGTGCGTGTCATAATACCAAATGCATAATATGTACATTTGGAATACACATTTTTCAAAACTATCATAGCATAGTACCTAAAATTCTCACTTAAACCTCATGCTCTCTACGTGACATCGACTACCTGAATCAACTCTCTCTACTGTGCACTGACTATATGCTCCTCAATTGTCATATAAGGCGTATTATTTCTTATTGTCTCTGATGTCTTCTTTGGTTTTCCTCTCTCACGTTTAACATGCACCTCATTCATTGTCATGCACCGCCTAACAGACGCATCTACAGGACGCTTTTGTACATGTTCATACCATTTTAACATTGAATCCCCCATCTTGTCATCTATAAGAGCTACACAACTTTTTTCTTTATATATTCATTTCTTATTTTATATCTCTTGTATGTCTGTGCATCTATCTTAGCATGCTCATTTTCGTCACTCGCATGTTTTTTCATGCTTATAATTGAATGTCCAACATTTAGACCCGCACATCAGCGTGGGTCATACTTTTCCCTGTAAAATTTCTCTTTAAGTTCTAAAGGTACTTTTCTATCATAGAAAAGGTCTGACACACTTCTCTGCTTTTACTACCCTGCATGTACAATGTGATTCATATCCTTGTCAATTCTTCAATCTTTTTGTAGAACATATCTTTAATGCATAAAACTCTCACTCAGGTGAATCTTTTGGACTCCTATTTTAACACAAAGTTCCAAGGTTTTTTTTGTTACTAAAATTAAATTTCATATATTATGCCTTCTTTCGACTCAATTTGAAGCATTTTTTCTCTAGTGTCTCTCAACAACATCCTAGCTTAGCATTAACTCATTGACTAATTTCATCCATCAACGCAATATCAACGGCAAAGAGCATGCTCTATGGGACTCGATCTTGAATGTTCCGAATGAGCTCACCTATAACTAGAACAAATTATTATTGACTTAAAGTCCATCCTTCGTGTAAACCCATTGTAGTAAGGAACTCACTCTCCGAAGGATCTTTCGTGGAACTTTATCATACATACATATATATATGTCTCATTAACTAAAGACTGGTTAACTCCTAGAATGGCTAATAGTTATTTATGCACCCATTAAACTATTCTAAAAGGTCTATGCTATAACCTTAGGCGGACTCATGCTAAAACTTTTGGAGATTCTTTCGCCCAAGGTTTTCGTGGTACAGCCTAATTTTAGGTTTTTGAAAAATGTTATGTACACTTCTATGCCACTTTTTTCGTGTTAGAGCCAAATGTGTAGAAAGGAACTAACACTACAAATGAGACTTTCTCTTATACATTTTACTCACAAGATACAAAACTAGTTACGTTCCACATAAATCACAACATAACGGTTCATGATCCTCTCATGTTCTTATGAATTTTCATCTTTTTCTTTTTTTCCAAATTTTTATAGAGAACCATATCATGTCCATGGCAAGGTTCAGAATATGTGGCTCTATGGATAAAGAGAAGTTACAAAAGAAATTGCATATGGAATGTATGGTTAAAAAAGAGTGGAATCAGGAATTCATTAAGGTGGCGCTTGGTTCGTACTTGGATATGGGAATCAGAATCGGAATGAGTATGACATGGTATGTGTTTGGAGTATATGAGTTTGAGCGTAAAAGTGATAGTTGTTTGGTATTGAAGTGGAATGTGTATGATAGACATTGATGGTGTTTAGAACTTATCGGATTGAAACTGGTATCAAATAAGGCGGTCGAAATAGTGTCCGGCTGGCCGGCATCATTGACCGGCGTTGACAGACCATACCCCCATTCCACTATAATGATAGATAAGGGGCTAATATATAAAAAAACGATATTCATTATCAAATACTCGGATATCAAATCGAAACTCATATCCTTCATTTTCCCAAATAAACAATTTCTATAGATTTGTATTCCTTCAAACCCATTTCCTTAATGGAAACCCTGCAATCAAACACCCTCTAAGATTAAGTACGCCATTCGGTCGTTTAGCCTTTTTTTTTTTTTTTGGGGGGGGGGGGGGGGTGGGTCCTTTAGCCATGCTTATTAGTCTTGTTCCACTTGATCCTCCCCGTGGGAATTCGTCTCACATCTTACTAATTTTGATTTTGGGGCTGAAAACAATATACATACACAGACATACACAATACATAGATATATAAGTCATATGTGTGTCTGTTTATGTATATTATTAACTTATTTATTTTTGTTTGTTATTAGTGTTGTAAAATGTTAAGAGCATGGAAACTCGTTTAAATGTTAAACAATAACTCATTGTTCTTTAATTTTTTGGCTATCGTGTTACATTAACATCGACTATGTTTGACCTTGCAAATTAATTTTTCCCATTACCATATTTGACCACGTGTAACATACTGGAAATTAAACAACTAAGCCTAGTCAACGTAAGCACGGTCAAACCAAATATGTCTAAATTGAGATGAAGATAAAACTAATAGATCGAACAAGACATGTCCTGTTTTTTCGACCAGGAGTATCGAAACCATGTCCTTGAGCTCTTAAATGTGAAACATTACCGGAAACATTAAAGTAACTTAAACTTCCAACATTAAAGTGTATTCTGTTGTAATAGGCTTTAGCGTTTGTGTAGGATCTGAGGAGGAGATGAATCGCTTCACGATTTGATATACTCAGTCTTATCATACACTTTGTGTAAGATATTGTTTGCAGAGCTCGAACTCATAATCTCAAAGTCACACAGCATCGATCTTACCACTTTCTACGAGGTTCGCCCTCTTTAAACTTCCAACTGTGGTTGTTTTGCTTTATTGTTACTTTCTGTTTAATAGAGACATAAATAAGTAGAGGGGAACGTAATATTGCGTTTATAACATGCAATTACTCATTATTTATGCATTAAGATGCTTAATAATTTCTCCGAAAGTATTTCAAAATTTGGGCAGTAACCCTTTTTCCCTTCAGAACTCTCAGAAAACTAAAACGTAGCCGGTAAGTAATGTAGTGCAATTTCTTTATTTTCCCAGACGTCCAATATATCAGAAAGATTCTTTTTGGTCTAGTCCAGTTGTTATTCGGGTTGAGATTTGCTCATCAAGATTTCGATTCTAGGGACACGCAAAGTGTGACTGGTTCCTCTGCTGGTAGGCTAAATGCCTGGTTTGTAGGAGACACCTTGTATGGATCATTGCGTAACATCTCACCCAATCTAAAAAACCGTTGAACTCTTGATTTACATGCATCCTCCATATATAAGTAATTTGACGTTTGCTCAAAGAAAGATTCTTTTTGGTAAATTCTTTGCGTAAGATGATTAAATGGAACTTATTCTGAGTATCTGAGTGGTTGAGCTTTTAGCTCATTATACCGAAAGAGAAAGAAGAAAGTAGGAAAGAGGACCCTACGAATTTACAACTGCCACATCCAAACACCTTTTCACGATTCGCCAATGCCTTCACACTACCATTAAGGATAGATCATCCCGCCGCAAAGGGGTGCGGTGACGCGTGACCGCACGACATGTGGCAGCAAAGAGGATGGTGAGGCTAGATGCGGGTGACCCTCTTCTAGCCTCACAACCCCTTGCTGCCACGTATCGCGTGATCACAAAAGGGGTGAGGAAAATGGAGGATAGTAGATCGCAACCCCTACCATACTAAGTGACTCATAATTCATCGTACTATATAAGTCTCCATCCCATTAAAAACTCCTATGATATTGCCTTAGGAATTGATCATTCTGGGTTATCAGAAAACAACTTCTATATACTTCTAACACATATGTGTGGCTGTATACATCTGACTTCTTATATCCCGTCATAGACGAGAGCCTTTAAGACAATGGGGTAATGTTTTTGTTGTATATTGCCTTAGGAGATTCTTTCTTCCAAGCCTTAGATTATATAAAGACATTATGTATCAAGAATTGTGTACTTATTACTTTTAATTTAATGGTCTTCTAAGTACTTTTAATTTTAAATAAGTTCCCATCAAATTTACATTAGTTATGTGGTATAGCCTTTTAGAAAGCAAAACTTTATGAAATGGTAATTTTTCTGATGATCAATAGGAAACTCCCACGGTCCTAAAAATATTGTCCTAATTTGGTTTTATCATAATTTAACGATGTCAAATTCTATGGGCTACTATTCTTATTCTATTATTAGTTGGTTACTTAAGCTAAATAGAGAAAAATCATGTAATTGTTAATTGAACGGGTAATATAAGAATTTTGAGTATTAATATTTACTATTTTTAAAAAATAAAACAATCTTTTTTAAATAAACCAAAATAGAAAAGAGGCTTTTAATTAGGACATAGGGAGTAAGTAGCACTAGTCAATTATTATATATGGTTAATAAATACTTAATATTCATTTATTTATCAATGTGAACTTTGTCTAGTGAGGTCAAGAATTTGGTTACCACCTGCCCCCAAACCGCCACTATTACTCTCCTCATGCGCACATTTGCATGGCCATGCAACGTGTGCCAACTATTACTAATTACACTGTTGAGGTAATCAATAAGGGTCCGGATCCCCTGACCCCTTATTTTTTCACTCCCTTGTGACCGTTCGACACGTGTCAGCAGAGGGTGGTAAGGCTGGGTGGGAGTGACCCCCATCCAGCCTCACCCTCCCGACTGCCATGTGTCAGGGGGTCCTTTGTGACCGCCCCACATAGGGAGTCAGGAGATCCCATTCCATCACTAAGGAAATTGCTCATTGACCATTTCAATGAACTGGTCAATTAAATTATTATATGTGTATAAAAATGCAAAAGATAGTAAATGTACTTTTTACATTTGGTTAGGTTTCTTAGTCTTCTTTAAAGAAGAATCCGTTTTTCTTTTAGGGCTTATTCAGAAATTATCTTATTAACATATGGTCTATGAAACAATTAATAAGAGGAAGTTTCTTGTTATGTTAGATTCCCAATCAAAGGTCAGATGTATTGGATCCTTTGACATATATTTAAGAGAGATAGAGACCGACTGCAAAATTATAGACCAGAGATAGATATATAGAGATATGACATGTAGAAATATACATACATACATACATACATACATATATATATATATATATATATATATATATATATATATATATATATATATATATATTATAAATTGGAGAGGAGAATCGAACTCGAGACCCAAGAATAAGATAAATATTACTCAAGCGTTAGACCTAAAGATTTTTGCATATATATATATATATATATATATATATATATATATATATATATAATATATATATAATTTATACGTTGTGTGACACATATATGAAACCTTTACATTTAACTCGAAGGGTTGGCTTTAGATCAATTGATAAGGTAGCTTCTTTGTGACCTTGAAGTCATGGGTTCAAGCCGCGAAAACAACTCCTTGCATAAAGTGTAAGGTAAGTCTGCGCACTTTCTTTTCAGACCCTTCACACATGCAAAAACCTGATACACTGGAAACGATGTTTTTTTAAATTCAAGACTCAGGCCCCAACAATTATGTTTATATTCCAGATGCAACAAGAATATCATCTCCCTATCATCCTACCTCATCAATATCACTTGGTTTTTCTATCAATATCTTCTTCTCCACATCCATATATAGAATTCTTCATGAAGAATTCCCTCTATCCTTCCTATCAATCAATCTTCTTCATCAAGCCTGCCTTCTCCTCATCCATAATCTTCAATCTAACCGGGGGGATTCAAGTTTATTAACGGACTGAAATGCATCAATCAAAGGCAATGTTGTTTCACATACAATTGATTGCTCTGCTCTCATTTTCCATCTTGGTGAAGACTAAATCAGAGGAGCAAAAGTTGCAAGATTTGAGCATGAAATGCGGCGAATGCCCTTGCGTAAATCCATGCATTCATCAGCTGCCGTCTCCGCCTCCGTCTCCGCCTCCGCCTCCGCCTCCGCCGGCGATGAATACTCAGTATTGCCCTCCACAGGCACCTCCACCGCCAGGATTCATATATTTCACTAGCCCTACTGATCGAAATTCTCCTCCACCTCCAAGTTTCACTTATGTTACTGGCCTTCCGAATCCTACCCAGATTCCACCGCCTCCAAGATTTTATTATGTCACGGCCCCTCCTGGAAACTCATACCTAACTCATCCTTACAACTGGGAAATTTATTCCATTGCCACCCTTAACTTTCCTGATTTCTTGCTAATGCTGGTGGGATGTGGGTTGCTGGTGATTTTTGTTTCTTAGCATTATATATGATTTGATTGACACAAATTTTACAATGGTCAATAACCAAGTATGATTAGTTGGTCATTGACCAATGAAATGTGAAGAAAATTTATGGACCTCTTGTTTTGTCCAATCATCCCCTTGCTTGCATGTAGATAAAACTTATTTGTCATCATTTTATTGGGCCATTATTTGATCAATTACCGCAATAAAATTTCTGTGTGATGTAACATGCACATCTTCTACTAGTGTCTGGAACATATACCTCTACATGAATTTGTGAATTCCTGCTCAGCAATCATCAATGAGTGACTCATGTTCTATGATTTTATTACCTAATTGTGTTGATCTTCATATGATTAAAAGCTACTGTCTTTATGTACTCGATACTTGGGTAGAGATTCTACTCAGCAATTCACAAATTCATGCCCCAAAAACTACCCATGCATTTTGGTTTCTTCATTGAGTATGAAAATGTGGTTTCCATTTCCAATGGAGTCAAGGACAAACCCTTATTTTAACTTTGAAATATGATGGAATAAAGAAAAAAGACTCACTAAATTAGATGCTCTTTTTATATTGTGAAGTCACAGTTGATCGACACAGCTTGACGCAATTTTCATTATGAGTCACCGGAAAACGACCTCTGTGTGTTTCTAACACATGAGTATAGTTGCGTATATCCGTGGAAGCCTATAAGGCAATGTGATAATGTTGTTGTTGTTGCATGGAATATGAAAATGTGGGGTCATCTTTTTAAATTAGATGTTATATAAAGATAAAAGAAAATGAATAAACAAGGGAATCTCTCCATACTAAAGCTCCTTACTAGACGAGCTTACATATTGTAATATGATCATGAAGGTCCTTCAACATTCAAATTAAACGGTAGGTAATTGAAAAGAAGACGGAAGAAGGAAAGGCCTTTTCTTGTTTTTCTCTAGTTTCCTTTTCTTTGTTACTAATCAAACTCTACAAGAAAATGCATTTTCTGCAACATTAACAACCAAAGTCAGTCAAAGCAGTACACGGCAGCAAAATAGTAAAAATACATTACATCAAATTTAAGTGTGTGCAATAGAAAAGGAATAAATTCTCTGGAACTTGATTCAAGTTCCAATTTCGTCTGGTCGAGTTTTCTATTTGCCGGTTCTAAGGAGAAGGGTTCGTTAGGTTGACAGTTAGTCAAAAATTTTGTCACTAAACATGGTTATGAATCAAACAAGAAATTGCGTTAATGCTAGGATATTTTCCATATAGAACGCACCATGTAGTCCAAATGTGGTGTCTCGGCAAGGACCGGTGCATTTAAGGGTTCGGATGTAGTGTCAAATAATCAATGGTCCCCATAGCATCATTAGAATGCGGCGACAATTGAGCTAAGGATGTCACATCTCCTAGAGAACTGAAATATAATGAAAAATAAACGAGAGTTCTAAAGTCGTAAGTTATATAGTATCATGTGAGATATAAGCATTAGACTAAGAACATGGAACTCTAACAGGGAGACAATAAAGATAGTGTACATGATGATAACGAGAAAAATAAATATTTTATGTTTGCAAGAGACAAAGTGGATAGATGAAAAAGTTAGAATGTTGGACAATTCATGATTTAAACTCTAGTACACATGAAAGAACAAGACACGAAATAGAGTTGGAGTTTTTATACATGACTCATTAAGAGATGAAGTAGTTGTTGTTCTTAGGAGATAAAATGGAATATTACCTTTAAATTGGTGCGTGAAAAAGAAACAATCAATATTATTAGCGTATATGCTTCACAAGTGGGTTTATAAGAGCCTATAAATGTTCAATTTTGGAAGGATTTTGAAGACGTAGTGCGTGAAATTCCAATAAATGAGAAGATCATTATAGGAGAAAATTTAAATAGACATGTAGAAAAAGATAATAAGGATTACAATGAGGTACCTGATGGATTTATTTTTGAAAACATGATTCGTAATAGTGTATGACTGTATAGTGACCAATACATTTCTTCAAAAAAGATATGAACAATTATTGCATTCAAAAATAGACCAAACAAGTTATAGATAGACTATTTTAGTGATCTCGTATGAGAGATAGCATAGGTTATTTAGAAAACAAAGCCCTATAGAAAATAAGATAAAATGATAGAATTTGAAAGAAGCTAACTGAGCAGATTTTAGAAAAGAAGTATTAGAGCAATAAGACTTAAGAAATTCAGGTGGTGATGCAAATGTAGTATGGGAGGGTGTAGTGGTAAAGATAAAGAAAATAGCAAAAATTTACTTGGCTAGTCAAACTTTATGGACTAATATTCTTATTTTATTTTTAGTTAGTTATTTGAAGTAAAATATAGAAAAATTATGTAAGTGTAATTAAATTAGTAGTACCAAAAACTTTGACTATTAATACTTACTACTATTTTTAGAATATATAATACTTTTAGAACCAACTAAAAGACACTATTTTTTTAACCAACATGGTTGGCGTGGTGGTTCAGCACCTCGTCCTTTAAGCATGTGGTTGGGGGTTCGATCCCCGCTCATGTGAATAGAGCAAACCATTTGGCCAGTCTCCTACCACTTCGTGTGCTGACCGCAGGGACGGAGGATTAGTCTTCTGACTTTCGGCTGGGAGGATACCTCGGGGCAACCCATTAAAAAAGACACTATTTTTTTGAGAGGGGGAGAGTAACATAAAAGTCGACAGATAATGTTGTGGGCGGATAAAAGAATGTAAGACAATGCAATAAATTTAATTAAACCTTTCTCTGTCTTTCTTTTTCATATAATTCTGAACAATGCCTTTTCCACTTCGAGGTCGGCTCTACCTTGCTAGGATAATGTTCTTCTACTTCGGTTGGAGTTTAGGAATAAGGAAAATTGTTTGTTTGGGGAGATGAGAGTATTTGATAATGGATATCGTTTTCTGATATACTCGCTCCTTCTCTATCAAAATGGGAGAATGAGGGGTATGACCAGTCAACGCCGGCCGCCGATGTCACTATTCTGGCCGATCAAATTTGCCGCCCACATTCGATACTCATTCTAATTCCGATACGTTCCAAACACCATCAATGCCTATCATACTCATTCCTACCTCAATACCAAACAACTATCATTTTTAGCCTCAAATCCATACCCTGTCATACACATTTCAATTGTGATTCCGATACTCAAGTACAAACCAAACGCCAAGATACAACAAGAGATTAAGAGGAGCAAAATATCACGAAAGAATGAGGATGGAATAAAATTACAGATCAATCATTTTCGATACTATAACACGGATTATGCGTTTATGTTCTTCCGTACAAAAACGAAAAAGACGAAAAACAGGAAGAAAAATATCATGTTTTCTTCTTCCTTCCCGTCTCTCGTTCTGATAATTTTAAACTTCGGACATTACAGAAAATTAAATTATATGTAGTTTATAGCGGGAAATCATCCCTATTAGCTAAACATAAAGAATTGCAGCGCAATCATCCCTAGTAGCTGATATTGAGAATCCTACATTGGCTAATTTGAGAAAAAATGTATGGCTTATATGAGGATGAGGTTCGACCACCTATTGCCTTAAGGTTTTGAGTGGATATAGGCCTCACCTCATGTAAGCCCAAGTTTCAACATGGTATCAGAGCAGGTTTAAAATGTAGACTCAACCCTTGCCTGACCTATGGTTGGCCACTTAATATTTCCCCTCACAAGTCCAGATGTTCATGCCTGACTTGTGGTTTGTGATTGAGGGCGGGTTGTAAGGCGCGTGTATATGTCAAGCCACGTTGCCACGTGAGGGCGGGTATTGAGAATCCGATATTGGCTAATTTGAGAAAAAAATGCATGGCTTATATGAGGATGAAGTTCCACCATCCATTGCCTCTGACTTGTGGTTTGTGATTGAGGGCGGGTTGCAAGGCGCGTGTATATGTCAAGCCACGTTGCCACGTGAGGGCGGGTATTGAGAATCCTACATTGGCTAATTTGAGAAAAAATGCATGGCTTATATGAGGATGATGTTCCATCATCCATTGCCTTAAGGTTTTGAATGGATATGTGTCTCACCTCATGTAAGCCCAAGTTTTAACAGCCGAAGAATGAAGAACTAAAAGAAAGATGCGCAGAAGAGCATGCCTATGGAATTTTTATGATCTTATATAAAACGTATGAATAAATGAGCCGCAGTTTGTGAGAATTTTATAGTCATAGAGTGTGACAATGGAATTTATGAAACTATGTTTATATCTCATATTTCACAGAGGAAAGTAAATGATAATGAAATGATATACAACAACATTACCTATTGCCTTAGAGGCTCCCGCCTATAGCAAGGTATGGAAAGTCGGATGTATACAATCATACTCATGTGCTAGGAACACACAGATGTTGTTTCCTGATGACCCATAATGAAAATTGCGCGTCGATCAATTGCTACTTCACAATATAAGAAGTGCAGCCAATTTAGTGAGTAATTTTGCTTTATTTCATCATATTCCAAAGTCAAAGAAGAGTGTGTCTTTGACTCAATTGGAAATAGAAAGGATAATGACATGATACATAAATATGAATCTAAATATATGTCAACTTTAGTTAACCATTTTTGAACCAACCAAAACAAAACTTAAAAAGTTGACATTAACGCCGTCATGCGCATGGTTGCCTCGGAGACCAAATTCTTGAGCATTACAATTATAATCAGGATTCAGTGTACAACAGACCACAAAGATCTGGTAAGAGTTTTGAATCGGTATAGCAAGGATGTCTGTCCAAATTAAAGGAAGTCGAATGTAACTTTCCATATCTTAGATTGAAAAGTAGAAGCTGACATGATAATACCATGTATAGATTTGGGTTAACTATTTTCAGACAAACAGAGACAAATTCCGAAAGTTGACATTCATTTATGTCAAGCCCGTAGTAGCATATCAGAAATTTCCAAGCAAAAGAGCATATAGCATAAAAGCTACTTCAAGTTCATGACAGAAAGCAGAAAACAGGAGAGCTCTTGGCCAGATTCTGTAGTTTTGCTAACACAATTTACAAAATCTACAGTAACACTTTCAGAAACTCCCAAAACTGGGCAGCTTATTGACAGTACCAGTCTCCTCGTACCCACCAGAAGGGCCTGGACTGGCTTACAGAAATCATTTCTGGATCCCAGATGGGAGTTTAAGATTATGAAAGTTACAACATCTGACTACAACATAACAAAGATTAAAAGCAAAGATTGTAAAGAGAAAAAACGAAAAAATCATCACTCAAAAGAAACCTCAGATGCATGATTAGGTACTACCATATCGGTTGGAGCGTATACAAGCGCCCTCTTCTGCAAATGCCTTAAACTCTGCTCCATACTAACTTGCACCATCTCAGCAAGCATTTGCTTTGCTTTATCGCATTGATCTTCTCCATCTATTTGTGACATAAGATCATTTACAATGTTCTCTAGCGTGTCAGGCTGGAACTCGGACCTTGGATAAGGAGAGTCCCTGAGCATTTGCAGAAGGGATTGTGCTTTTGACTGGGATCTTGGTGTTCCCTGAACTGTAAGCTCAAGAAGGCCTGGCACGACACCTTCTCTCAGAATCGGTTCCCTATATTTACATCGGTCACTCTCACACATTGTTAGAAGGGCTCCTACAGCATGCTCCCGGCCCTGAGGTGACCCGTTCTCAAGCACTTCTACCACTGCCAATACTCCACCATCTTCAAAAACCAATGAAATTCTGCCCTCTTCGAAGGAGACTAAAGATTCGATGAGAGAAGTGCATTTTTCAGCAGTTTTAGAGGACTTCCTACAGAACTTGAGTAAGTCAACCAGGGCAGGGATTGGTTCTGTTTGAAGAATTAGGCACAAGTTGCCTGAATGAGTAGACAGATTAGAAAGAGCCATCAAAGCATCAGACTTTGCTTGAGCGCTTCCATCTTGCAGGATTTCAACAAGGGGTGGGATGGCACCACAAGCGCCAATAGTTGGCTTGTTCGCAGGGGAAGCAGATAGGGTCAGCAGACATGCAGTTGCATATTCCTTCAGTGTTTCATTGTCTGTGTGAAGAAACTTGATAATTGGGTCCAAGGCACCCGCATTCACTATACTCATCTTGTTCCTGCCCAGACAGAAAAATATTAACTTAATTTTAGATAGGCAGTTACTAGTCTATCAAAATGTAATATCATTTACGTCAGCTGTTTTGTCTGTCAAAATTACAGAGCCAAAGAGATGAACAAAACATGAAATACCTAGCAAATTTGAGGCACAATGCCTGTAAAACAAAATTCAGATGCATGTCCTAGGTTGAGACTACAAGACCAAGCATAACCTATCCTAAATTCATCTAGGCTGGTGCTAGAAACTCAAGACTAGGTCACCATCAAATTAATACTCCCTCCAACCCAAAAATATAGTGGAAATTGACATTTCAACGTAGTGTAATTTACAAAGGAAAGAGAACGACATTTTGTAAACAGATTTTGAAGTCAATAGCCAAACTGAGTATTTAACATAACCTTAAAAACAGAGTCAGAAATCACCAGGCATAAGCACAGAACATAATACTAGGGAAGCGCAGGTAACAACAACAACAACATTATTGTAGAGGTTCTCGCCTATGGCGGGGTAAGGGAGAATCGGATGTACGCAACCATACCCATGCGTTAGAAACACACAGAGGGAGGGCTTTGCAGCAATTGGTAAGATTGCTGCTTTGTGACCTGTAGATCACGGGTTCGAGCCGCGTAAACAGCCTCTTGCACAAAATATGAGCGTACATCAGATCGCGAAGCGATCCGACCCCTCCTCGGACCCTGTGCCTGCTTTGTGACCTGGAGGTCACGGGTTCGAGCCGCGTAAACAGTCTCTTTCACAAAGTAGGAGTGTACAACAGATCGCGAAGCGATCCGACCCCTCCCCGTACCCTGCGCAAACGCGGAAGCCTATTGCACCGGAAACAAAAATCACAGGTAACAACATATCAAATGCAAGTAAAATTGATTGAACATAAGATCCCTGAGTAAAGAAATTCTGTACTCAATTTGAGCTAGTAGACTCGATAAATCATATTGTACAAAACGGCAAATCCCTAAGTGCTCACTGTGCAGGATTAAAAGCTAGATTCTTTTTAAGTCATAACGTGAAACAGCATGTTCTGGATGCTTAATGGATACTCTTCTACTGTAGAAGAAAAGGTGAATTAAATCCTTAATAAAGAGACCAGTAATTCCCTTTGCTTTGCATCGCACCAATGCTATCAACTTTAAATTAATAGCAACCGCAGTTAACTGTTGGACACGATCTTAGAAACCGGGAAAAAAAAAAGTCAAAGCATAAAATTAAATTGAACGAGAGAGAGAGAGAGAGAGAGAGAGAGAGAGAGAGAGAGAGAGAGAGAGAGAGAGCTTTTTTAACATCTAAGCAAAAGAAGATCACAATCATCAAACTTAACCAACTTGAGATCGAAATCTTTAGGTACAAGGCATTATCTTGCTTAGTAGGATCCATTCCCTGAGCTTTTCACAACGCAGGAAGAATGCGGTAGCAGTAGCAAATAAAAAAAAAAAAAATACTGCTTTGATTTTTTCCCCACTATAATTTGGTTACCCAGCATTCCAGCCCATAATATCCTATTTAACACTCTCTATAACAGATTGAAACTTTGGCGAAAAAAAGAAAGAAAAAAACAGCGACAATTTCAAAGCTACCGTTTTTGTTCCATGGACCAAGAGAAATGGATATATACACACTCTGAAAGGAAAAACAAACGAAAGGGAAAGACAAAAGGCACAAATGTGATCTGAAAACATTATTAACCATTCATAGAATTGGCAAAGAAAGGGGCAAAAAAGGAAAAAAAAATGAAAATGAAAATGACAGGAAAAATCGCCACCAAATCAAAAAAACATACACGCCACCTAAATGAAGAAAAGAATTCACCATCCAACTAACCACGAACCCAATAATTTTGAGCAAGACCCTTCAATGTTTTTGCTAAATTAAACTTCCGCCTTCAAAAATTTCCTTAATTTTTCATCTCAAAACACAAAAGACAAGATGCTTGCTTACCCATCATCTTTAACTCCGAGGTTAAGCAGAGCCAAAAGAGCAGCCTCTCTAGCTTCGTCACAATCATACCGGAGCATATCCACCAGCCCCTCCACGGCGCCGGAGAAATGTCGGCGGTACCTCTGGGAAGTCCTGGTAAGCCGCCGGATCTCCAAAGCTGCTTCTACTTTCAATTCCACGTCATCAGATTGCATGAGCTTTAGTATTTCAATCACCCGGAGAGAATTAGCCGAGCAGCACCGGCGTAAATCAGTGTTGAAGTTGAAAGTCCCGCCGACGGGTGTATCTGCCGGTGTAACTGGCGAACCCGGGTCGACCGGCGATTCCATTTTTTTTGGGTTTTTGCCGACCCGGTAGAGAAAGCGAGAGAAATGAAAGGAGAGAGGAGATTGAAATGAGAGGCGGAGGGGGAATGTTGGGTGGGATGGCGTGGGTTGAAGTGTTGGTTATATAGGATCGGACTATCTCGTCGCCGACAACAAGATCTTAGACTAACAACATTACCACATTGCCTTAGACTATTTCGTTTATGGCGAGATATGGAGGGTCGGATGTACGCAACCACACATATATGTTAGAAAGACACAAATGTTGTTTCTCAATGAGCTATAATGATGCGTCAAGCTATGTTGATCAACTAATACTTTCCAATATAAGAAACGCAACCAATTTAGTGAGACAACAAGATCTTTAAGGGGTTGAAAATGACTTCACATACTATTATGTGTGATGTGTGTGATGCGTAGAGGGAATTCTAAATATTTCTATTTATATGTTTTTTTGAAAGCCGTTATATGTCTATTTAATATTGAAGTAACTTATACCTGAGAGAGTGAAAATTTTATGGAAAATTGATTCACACTCCAGTGACTAAAAAATTGATCCGTGCCCAATTATTGACGAAACGATAATCATCATCAACAACAACATTACCACATTACCATGAGGCTCCGTCTATGGCGGGGTATGAGAGGGTCAGATGTACGCAACCATACTCGCGTGTTAGAAATACACGGAGATCGTTTCTTGATGACTCATAATGATGCGTCAAGCTATATCGATTAATTACTACTTCACACATAGGAAGCGCAACCAATTTAATGGGTAAATTTGATTTATTCTATCACATTCCAATTTATGGACGAAACGATAATCATAATTCATAAATCTATCATCAGAATTCTATAGTTAAATCTATCATCAATACTCTATTTTTGGAAATCTACAATCACGATTCTATCATTAAAATCATTTTTTTTTAAAAAAATAATACAACGCTAAATGATCTAATGATTTTTTTCCTTTTACGGACGGATCTAATGATTTGATATGACTAATTTAATTTCAAATAACTATAATTGAGAAAATAATGTAGGTAAATAACCTTCCAGTTTGGTTAATCAGGTAGAATGTTGTGATATCATACAATATTTTCAATCGAACTGTAAAAAAAAAAAAAGATCCGTAATGACTAAAATATGTGATAGTCTGTCACAAATACAGTAAGAAAAATTGGAGCCAAATTCCTACATAAATTCTTCGGAGTTGAAGTGATAAACAAAATAGAGAGACTAAATAGAAATGCATAAAATGATACATGCAAATAACAAATACATTTTTATATAGCTTAATGGTCACCTGGTATAGGGATTGTGAATAACATTATTGCTTAGAAGAAAGTGTGTATACTTAGTGGGTTAAATAGATCAAATACAATTAACGACAACAACGTATAGTTATCCTAACAATAGCAAAAGATATCGCTAGGATTTAAGGAGTATAAGAGACAGACGAACAATACTTTTATCTCAAAGAATCGAGAGCTCGCTTCCATTAAAACTCTTGACTCTATATATATCTATATATATCAAATGAAGACCGAAATCTCATGAGCTACAGTAATTTTTTTTTTTTTTTGTTATCCACAATCTTCGACTTATCATCGGGTTGTGAGATCTCATCATGAGTTACCCTTCAGAAGTTTCACTTTATCGGCGGACTTTGAAGAATCGTAATGCCAAAGGCTTGGATACGTAGATATGTTAAAATAAAATAATTAGGTGTTTATGGGTTCGTAAGCGGTGAACAACCACATCTTCACATAGCAGATTTGTGTGTCTAACACTTTCAGAACGTAGCTCAGTCAGTACTCGAATGATAGATTACTCTTCAAGTGATGCATGTTCGAAAACGAAGACTGCTGTCGGACCAGAAGTTTCTGACCCAATTGAGATAAATATGCTGGTCGAGTGGATACATTGTCAAACCTCTGTATATCACCACCTTATATAATAGACCAATGAATTTTCTGATTTGTATTAAACACAAAACTCTTTAGAATAGGACGATGAATATGTTGAAACTTGAGTTTACATGAAGTGAGGCTCATATCGACTCAAAATCTTAAAGCAATGAGTGTTGTTAACTCATCGTCATATAACACATGTATTTTATCTCAAATTGTACGATGTGTTACAATATTTTCAACACCCGTCCTCATGTGGCAACATGGCTTGACATACACATGCGTCTTAGAATCCGTCTTTAATCACAAACCACAAGCCAACTTCTGGACTTGGGTGAGGGGAGACGATAAATGGCTCATACCACAAGCCAACTTCTGGACTTGGGTGAGGGGAGACGATAAATGACCAATTATGGGTCAGAGAATGTGTGAGTCCACATTCTGGGGAGACGATAAATGTCCAATCATAGGCCAGAAAAAATGTGAGTCCACATTTAAATTGGCTCTGATACCATGTTGAAACTCGGGCTTACATGAGGCGAGTCTCATATCCACTCAAAATGTTAAAGCAATAGGTGATAATATCTCATCATCATATAATTCATGTATTTTATCTTAAATTGTCCGATGTGAGACAATATTCTCAGAATACCCTCGCGGACGTTTTGATATCCAAAATTTGTATGCCAACATGTGATGTAGGTTTAATGTAGGGATAATCATCTTTACCTTCCCTGTGGTTTGGTTAATTCGCTAAAAATTTCCCTGTGTTTTGAAAATAGACCTTTACCTCCCCTCTAGTTTGGGTTAAAGTGGTTTCCGGCCAACTCCGGCCAAGCCATAGGGGGCTGTGTTGGCCGAAAACCACTTTAACCCAAACTAGAGGGGAAGTAAAGGTCTATTAGACAAACCATAGGGGAAGTAAAGGTAATTATCCCTAATTATTAACTTTTAAAACCACTTCTCACTAGCTCCTCCACTTTAGAGGGTACTTTTCATCGGCTTTTGTTTTGTTCTCAACCTAGCTACCCTCCATTGGTTAAACCTGCGTTTGTGACATTGAGGTCACGGATTCGAGCCGCGGAAATAGCCTCTTGCATAAAATATAGAGTAAGACTGCATACATCAGAACGCGAAGCGATCCGACCCTTCTCCAAACCCTGTGCAAACGCGGAAGACTAGTGCAACGAGAACGCCATTTTATAAACCAATTATCATCCACTTTTTAGGAGAATGCACAGTCAATGTCCCATTATCCTTGTTCACTTTCATGTCTGATAAACTATTGACAATGTATCTATTATTCTGTTCACTTTAATTTTTTTATATATATGTAATTTCTACATGTTAAATTATTAACATGTATTTATGAAAGTATGTAGTAAGATTTGAGCTCAACTCAACACGAAGCAATCAAACAATGCTAATGTGATTACCACGTGAAAAGAATAGCAACACTGTTGTATATGTATCATCGTTCATCTTCCTGTCCAGAATATTTGCTTCCTTCCAATGGGTGCATGCCACCACATCATGATTTGGCCCATTTATGAGCTTTCTGCATGGGTCGTGGACCTATGGATTTTTGTTACATAATGTTTTACGATGTGCATTCTGAATTTAACTACATTGTTAGCTTTTTTCATCTAGGAGTCATCAAATCGTGGTAGTAAAATTTGTCGTGATACACATTGATATTGATGGAAAGAAAATAAGAAAGTCGCGTGTAAGCAAATATGAACATTTGTATATTGATATTATAATGCATGTATTATTATTTTTATTTTACTTTATAAAATAATATAATACGATATATTAAAAAATCAACTGTGGTAATATTTTTAAATGAATAATTATCTTTACCTCCCCTATGGTTTGGCTAATAGACATTTACCTCCCTCTAGTTTGGGTTAAAGTGGTTTCCGGCCAACACAGCCCCCTATGGTTTGGCCGGAGTTGGCCGGAAATCATTTTAACCCAAACTAGAGGGGAGGTAAAACACTATTTTCAAAACACAAGAAAATTTTTGGCGAATTAGCCAAACCACATGGAGGTAAAGGTAATTATCCCTTTAATGTATTAAAAATTCCACTTGGGCAGCGCGAATTTTGACTGTCCTGATGCTAAATCATTGCTCGGAAAAATGCGTCAAATGCATAAGAGTTGCTGAAAAGTTTTCGGAAATAGCACCGTCCAATGGGAGTTCATTTCCTCAAGCTTCTGGTTTTCTGCGTAAAGGGTTTCCCGCCCTCAGATTTTTTTTATAGGTTATACGAGGTATCCTTCCAGCCGAAAGTCAGAAGATTAATCCTCCGTCTCTGCGGTCATCACACAAAGTGATAGGAGACTGGTCAAATAGTTTGTTCTATTCACATGAGTAGGGATCGAACCCCCAACGACATGGTTAAAAGACGAGGTACTGAACCAACACGCCGATCATGTTGGTTCCCCTCCTCAGATTTGGACAAACTGCTTTTTCCCAACCGAATCCCTAACTGCCAACTTAGGCCAAACAATATATAGCCCTTTGTTTTTTTTTCATATAAAGTCCTCACCCATCTAATAAATCGTTAGAATTTCGATTTATATCCTTCTCAATTCTTTTTGAACTGAAACGATGAGAACTTTCAGAATCAGATATAACGTTTTGCTCCAATATACTTGAATCTATCACTCAAATTAAGGAATTGACACACATAATTAACTTTTGACCCTGAGAATGATTCTTAGTTTTACAAATTTACATGTAGATAATTCGTTACTTATGTGTTTTAAATTAACACCTAAAAATTAAACAAGTTAACTAGATAGAATTCTTTTTTACTATAAGTCATTTACTGTCTTTTTATTGTTATTCATCCATTACTTTATGTTTACCCATACAGTCATTTTCTGTCTTTTTTTTGGAACAAATTTTATGTCTTGTTAAGCATATAAATATGTATTTAACCAAACACTTAGTATTTTATAAGTCATTTCATTCAACTACATATTAAGTTTTTTATCTAAGGATAAGTACAAGCTGCTTATAAGCTGTAGTTGAATTAACTATAAACATTAGCTCCTTCCGTCCCAAAAAGAATGTCCATCTTTCTATTTTGATGTGTCCCAAAGTATTTGTTTTCATTCCATAAAAAATAAGAAAAAATAATTATATGAGTAAAATATCCTTAATATTTGTGCGTATTTTGTAGAACTAAACATCGTTTTCAATATATCAAATTAGAAAGTATATTCATTAAATTGATATTTCAACTAATTTTTCTAAAATTACATGTAAGTCAAATTTAGATAAATAAATTGAGACAGAGGCATTACCACTTACTAGATATTTTTCTTAAACGATTACAAACACCGTCTTCATTGACAATGTTGGTAACACTGTCAATTATGGGCCATCAGAAAACAGTCTCTATGTGTTTCTAACACATGTGTATGGTTGCATATATCCAATCTTTCTCTATACCGCGTCATTAGTAGGATCCTTTAAGACAATAGAGTGATGATGTTGTCATGATCGTGTTAATTGACATATCAACCTTGTTTAAGTAATAAATGAATAATATGAAATTGTCGATCAGTAAATGGTGTGTGGTTATCATGATATATAGCTGAAACAGTGAGCACAAGTCTGTGTATCCTATGTCTATCAAAGGACTAATTAAGGGTCCCATTTCTAAAGATATTTTCCTAGACATCCCTGCTACGTGGAAAACTATGAGGAGCCACCACATTTTTATTTGTTTTATTTTTAACAGAAACCCGACACTTGCTTCTTTAACTTTTCCATAAGAAAATAAAAAAAAAATGTGAAAGAAAAAGGCACGACGGTTGCTTTAATTCAAGTGCTCAATGATTAGGTTGAAAAGCTGACGTCCTTATTACATTTTGTGCACACGTGCCATCCACGCTCCGTTGTCCGATGATCCTCTTACCTAATAGTCTAGACGTCTTCCTCTTCAAGGTCTGCGGTAAAAAATCATCATATGCATCTATACAATAAAAAAGGTCGCAAGGTTTGAATAATGTAGTAACTTATAAGAGATGCCTGACTGATCAGAAAGATGGTAATCAATGAAGACAGTAAGATGATAATATCTGATTACCAAAACCCCAACGGTCAGTTCCTTGCATTGATGAGATGCGTGGCTATGCAACAAATAAAAAAGGTCGTAAGATAGAATAATATAATAACTTATAAGAGATGCTTAACTGATCAGAAAGATGGTAAACAATGAAGACAGTAAGATGATAATATCTGATTACCAAAACCCCAACTGTCAGTTCCTTGCATTGATGAGATGCGTGGCTATGCAACAAATAAAAAAGGTCGTAAGATAAAATAATATAATAACTTATAAGAGATGCTTAACTGATCAGAAATATGGTAAACAATGAAGACAGTAAGATGATAATATCTGATTACCAAAACCCCAACTGCCAATTCCTTGCATTGATGAGATGCGTGGCTATGGAACAATAACTCATACTCAGTATATCCTAATGATAACAAAAGCTATTGCTATAGTCTGGATAGGGTGAGCGACAAGTAAGCAATACCTCAATCCCAAAAGATCGAGAGTCTGCTTCGAATGAGACTCTCGGCTCAGATGCGTGCCTATGCAAAATAACCAACAAATAAAGAGAAAAAACACAATGTATTTCAGGATGCATACACATTTGACTATTTCAATTCTTGAAAATGTAAATATATAATTGATGAAGCCGGATCTTCACCAAGTGGATCGGGGACGATCCTTATAGTATGTCGTTAGCTCTCCGTTTGGGTTCGTTAATGGAACCTGAGAAGGAAAGGAAACGTTAAAGTCCCAGGGACACTGCCTTGAGAAAACCCTCCGATGCTCAAGTCAGTTATGAGTATTTTTGTATGCAGTTTATGCTGGAATTAAGGTTTACAATAAACCTGTCTCAAGATCTCACTGAGAACATAGCTGTTTGAATGTCGGCTGAGATGCTGTTTTGGAAGATCTCTCACTGAGAGTTAAAAGGCTCAAGCAGATGGAGTTCTTTCCTTCGAGAAGAAGACTTCGAAAGTTCAGTTTGGCCCCCCTTCTTTCGTCTGGTAAGAGGCCTTTTTATGCATAAAATTGCTGAATTCAGTCACTCTGCCCGATGATGGGACTATTGCGTAAACAGGAGGGCTACTTTGTCTGATGTAGTCGTGCAGTGTGATTAGACAGATGCATGGGCAATAGGCTGCACCAGAAGCTGAGTCTATGATATGCAGGCGGCCAGTAATAATGATTCTATACTTAGCCAAGCGATGATTGACACCTGGAAAGTATTTGCAGAATTGTCTTGGTAGGTCCCAGATGGCAGTTGATAAATATCTTGTCCGAGATAGCCAAGTAAATGATGAAGCCGAGGCTAGGGCTTGGGCAATCAGAAAACTGAGGCCGAGACTGTTTCAAGGCCGAGCAGAACCTGATTCCTTTTGAAGTTATGCATTGTTGATCTGATATTTGAATATAACTAAGATCGTCCAGAAATGGTTGCCTTGATTAACTAGTACATCGCTGAGCCGAGGTGCCACTAGAGTTTCGCTAGGAATATGGCCGAGCTGAATTGCTCTGTGTGGGTTGGTCAAGAGTAGTTAAATTTGTCTAGCCGAGCTGACTAAGAAATACTTGGACTTGCCTTAATCATTTTAGATGATTTGCCCTAAATGTTGATAATGGAGGCCGAGATTGACTTAGTCAAGTAGCTGAGCCTGAACTACGTTGACTGTTTGACTGACTGAAAATTTTTGTCTTATCTGAGCAGGTAGATTTTGTCTCATCATAGATGATGCCCATAATAAATTCCCAAACTTTTTAAGCTCGGCTAGTTACATTAAGTATATAGCTCATTTATTCGTAAAGCATAGGTGTGATGTACCTCTCAATAAATTGCCGCTGAGCTTGCTGTTCTTGACGAGCGAAAAACTCTTCCACCTCTGAGGGAGAAGATGAAAAGTCACACCAGTGATCCTCGGTGGGAAAAGGGGAATCTTTTAAGGGGAGAACTCCCAAAAGACTTGACGCTTCGAAATTCCCCCCATCGAAAGTTTCGCCTGCCGAAAAAGTAATGATCACTTCATGGTGATCCGCGCTAGAACTAAATGCTGACTGCTGCCCAATACACCACGGACACGTCATCACATATCTGAACAGATTCCCTTGCCCTTGCTGACCAGCTCGGCCAAGATAAATCTGGGGGCAGAGTGATGAGCCTAGAGCTCAGCTGCTGGATACGACAACTACCTTCTCCGCTAGTCGGCAAACAGTCAACTGACAGAAAGCCTGTGTGCACCTCGGTTGTGTGCACCTGGGCAATGTGCACCTCAGCAATGTGAGCCTCTGCTCCGTAAGATACTCGTTTCTGGTTAGTAACGTGCACATGCAACTTATAATCCTCCCAAGGAGTTAGGTTTGGCATCGGCCTCAGCCGCCTCCGGAGTTTACCCTCTGGTAACTTTGTCAGGTTAGGCTCTTGCCAGGTGTCTAATGTGGCCTAATCCAGCAAAGCATAGTGCCACACGGCAGACATGCAGAAATAAGAGTCACCGCTGCTGGCTCACCACGTGTCATTTCTCCTGCAGCTTCGCACATGCATTAGACAGGACAGACACATAAAAGCAGTAAACAAGAAACAGAAAGACAAGTTCAATCCAAGGCAAGCTTTGATTATCTTCCTCACTGTAAAAGAAAAAATCTCCAAGTTTTACCAAAAACCTACAAAAAAAACTATCCTTCAAGCATATACATTTTCCTCATAAATCGCCCAAACTGACTTGAGCGTCGGAGGATTTTACCTTGGGCCTTAGTCAGTGGGTCCTCTAACGTCTTTTCTTGCGCAGGTCAGCTGACGGAACTACGCCCGGCAAGTTCATGGAAAGTTAACAGCGTAACCTCTCCGGACCATCTTTGGTCCTTGGTGCAGATCCGACTTCGTCAGTAATATATGATCATGTCCATTTACAACTGAAGTCATTAAAGGCAAAACATTTTGTCCGTTAGTTCAGTTGTTTATGCTATTAAATAAATATGCATTGTAAAATATTAGACAAGGTGTGAATATATTTGTGAAATCAAAATATGTAAGTAACAGATATAATCGTCAAACATTTAGATACGAGAATGAATTTCTTCATGAAACAAATAATATAGCATAATTGAAAATTTTTGAGTGTTAATAAAATTTTCACTCATATACAATCTTGTCATGAATGAACAGTACTTCTTTTATAGAGTATAATCAGTTGACTTAATCATTTCATATTATTTTAACTTAATAACTTAAATATTTAATATAAGCCACTACATTTTTCTACGGCCATATTTAAAGCCCAAGCAACATTTTTATGTCAGAAAAATAAAAATGTTTTATCTTTTTCAAGTCTTATGTTGTCACTTAAGTGTAAGTTGAGAGGAATATTTGTGATATCGCCACACCTTAATATTGGATGAAGCCATTGTTACAAATTGAAATTTCTGAATAATGGTGTCAACTTGTATATATACAAATAGATGTACTTATAACGGAATTATTTGAAATAATTATTGTTCCCTAGTGGAACTCCTTTTTTGACTATTGGAAGTTTTTCTTACTGTGTTCTAAAGCATAGATTTAGCTTTTTATTATTTTATTAGAGAACATGTTATAATCTATTTAAATATTCTTTCATATTTTTATTCTTTCATATATCTTTTTCCGACACTCAGAAAATTATGCAGTGTCGTCCATGCATACGTTATCGTCTATAAAATGGCTCGATCACATGCGTGATTTCATAGATTTAGGTATATCTTAGTAACAACAAAAGCTATTAGTAGTGTCTGGGAGGGTGAGAGTCAATCGAACAATATTTCTATCTCAAGGGATAAAAAACTTGCTTTCAATGAGACTCCCAGCTCTATATGTATATGCATGAATGCCGTTATCATATTAATATTTCTTTATTTCATTTGGCACCGCCAAAAGATGTATTTATTGCTGTATGCGGTTTCGTAGAGTGCAAGGTTCGTATGTATATGAGACCTTAGTTTTAAGTTACAACAAGAATCGAATTCTTTTCTTGAGTTTCAAGGATATTTGGACCCTCCTTTTCTTTTTGGCTCAATCCCACTTTCACTTTTGCCTATGCGTAGCTTTCCATATATTTAATTCTTTATTTTATGATAGTATTTGATTTTTTGCTTCGTTGTTATGCCACCTCCATACTCGTTCTTCACGTAGTTTGGGTACTTGGAGCTATCACCTATGTACTCCAACTAGGGACAAAACGAAATGTTTAAAATTGATAGTCTATTTTTGGGATAAAAGCTCATAGAGACGGAAGATTAAGGTTAGCAAGGTTTAATCAGGATATAGAGCACTTAAAGTATATATAAGAGCTTGGATACTCTCACAACGTTATGTTGACTTTGCACTTTTCGTGTTTGTCTTTGTCTTTCATTATTTGTTGTTCATTATATGTCCATGTATGTTGTCAATTTTTGATTGTTTCATCAAGATCAAATTGATCATGAACACAAATTGCAAACGAATGCGAAGAATTGAAGGAAGGAAGGAAGGAAATCATAGAGAGAATGAAGAGGCATCAAATGAATTCCCAATTGATGATACAATAGCCGTTTGCGGGATTACGACATTTTAACGAAGAAGAAATACGCAAAGTTACAATAATGCCCCTAACTACTACTCCTACTAACATACTAACTGAAGGCTATTTCCGTCATTTCAGATGTTTAAATCATTTGGCGCCTAAGGGAGTCTCCCTCCTTCGACTGTTGCAGCAGTTGCCAACTGCAGCAACTGCTTTCTCCGATCCTTCACCTTGATCACGTGGCCTCCAACCAATCACATACCTCTTTCTTGACGTTGCGTGTTCACTGCAACCTCCAGCATTCTCTTCCATCTCATTTCTTCTTTCTACCCTTCTTAACCGCAGGTGTTTGATGAACTTGTGCGAGTTTTCGACCAAATGCGCATTCACGTTGTTGCTGCATTTCTTCTTCAACTTCAACACTCCCCCTCAAGTTGTGCTTGCCATAAATGTTGTGTACCCCTAATGTATTCAGGAGACTCTTCATTCTCTTGAAATCCAATGCTTTTGTGAATATGTCAGCTAGCTGCAGATCTGTCCTGATTGGCATCAGCTTAATCGTCCCATCCTGCACACTCTCTCTCATAATATGACAGTCTATTTCTATATGCTTCGTCCTTTCATGAAAGACTGGGTTTTCCGCAATATGTATGGCACTTTTGCTTTCACAGAACACCTTGACTGGTGTTTGTTCCTCAAGTTGAAAGTCATAGCATAGATACAACAACCACTGCAGCTCACAAACCAATGATGCCAAAGCTCTGTATTCAGCTTCTGCTGATGACTTAGATATGGTTGTTTGCTTCTTGGCCTTCCATGATATTAAGGCCTTACCCAAAAAAACACAGAAGCCCGTCACACTTCTCCTAGTCTCAGTACATCCTGCCCAGTCCGAATCCACGAATGCCTTTAGTTCTAGCTGAGTGTTAGAATGATAAAAGAGTCCCCGACCAATTGTCCCTTTTATATATCTCAGTAATCTGTGGGCGGCTTTAAGGTATTGTTCTGTTGGAAAGTCAAGGAATTGACTAAGTTGTTGAACTGGGAATGCAATGTCGGGTCTTGTGATGGTCAAATATATTAGCTTTCCCACTAAGCTTCTATAGACAAAATTCTCACTCAGTGGAGGTGAGTCATTGTGAGAGAGCTTAAAATTCGTTTCCATGGGTGTTTTAATGGGCTTGGATCCCAAAAAACCAGTTTGCTCTAAGATTTCTAATGCATACTTCCTCTGGTTCAGTATGATCCCCCTTGGACCTAGCTACTTCAATCCCCAAGAAGTATCTAAGGTCCCCAAGGTCCTTGATCTTAAAAGTAGTGTGAAGCTGAGACTTGAGATGTTGTATAGGTGAAAGTGATGAAGAAACCAATATAATGTTATCAACATAGACCAGGGCCAGGATGAAATAATCAGAGGCTTGCTTAATGAACAATGTATAGTCATTCTTTGACTAAGCAAAGCCAAGAGAGAGCAGATATGTAGTCAGTTTAGCGTTCCACTCTCTACTGGCCTGTTTAAGACCATAGAGAGACTTCTCAAGTTTACAAACCAGGTTACTCTCAGGCATCACCAAGCCAGGAGGTGGGAGCATATATATTTCTTCATGCAAGTCACCATGGAGGAACGCATTGTTAACATCCAGTTGCTGCAAATGCCATCCTTTACTTGCTGCCATGGCTAATACAAATCTAATGGTAGTCATCTTAGCCACGGGAGAGAAAGTTTCTTGATAATCAATTCCATACTTCTAGTTATACCCCTTTGCCACTAGTCTGGCTTTATACCTCTCCACAGTCCCGTCTGCCTGATATTTGATCTTATAAACCCACTTACAGCCAATGGGTTTCTTTCCCGTGGGCAACTGCACCAACTTCCAGGTGCCATTGGCTTCAAGCGCTGCCAATTCAGTTTGCATAGCTGCCTGCCATGCTGCAGCACTAGACGCTTCTGAGTAATTAGCAGGCTCTATGTTCATACTAGTAGCTAAGACATATGTTTTGTATTTAGGTGCCAATGACTCGAGGGAAAACATTTTCTCAAGTGTGTGAGGGGTGGAATAGTGACGATGCTGATCATCTGATGCCATTAAGGATTGATTACAGTAATACTCTTGGAGGTATGATGGTGGATTTCTGGCTCTGGAGGGTCTGTTATTGGGCAAGTTGGGCAAGCAAATGTCTATGGAAGAGATGGGAATTTGATTAGATGGTGGAGAACCAGGGCTATAGTATTGGTGAGATGGGGTTGAAGTGGGTGACATTGAGTTTGTAACGGGTGAAGGTGTCTGAATGGGGCTAGTAGTGTCATCAGTGGGTAATGTATTGATGTTTGTTGAGCTATCAGATGAAGTGGAAGGGGAGATATTTGTAGTGTTTGGGCAAAGGTCATGTTCAGTGGCTAACTCTGCTGTTGGGATGGTAGATTAGCAGGTTGGTCTAGGGTCTCATCATTGGGCATGACAGGTGCATAAGGAAAGCTGTGTTCATGGAAATCAATATCTCTGGACACAATGATGTTATCTGTATTCAGCTCTTGAAGGATATAACCCTTAGTTGTGTGTGACATCCCAAGAAACACACACCTTCTGGATCTGGGCTCAAATTTGCTCAGGTTTGGTTAAGTGATGACAGAGAATGCCAAACATCCAAAGACTCTCAGATGTTGGTATGAAGGAACTTTATTGTGCAGTATTTGATAAGGTGTTTTGTTGGCTAGGATTGGAGAGGGAGTTAAATTTATCAGATACACAGAGTGTTGGATACAAAAACCCCACAATTTGATGGGTACATGGCTTTGAAACATAAGGGATCTGGCTACGTTGAGTATGTGTTGATGCTTGCGTTCCACTAACCCATTCTGTTGTGGTGTGTGGACGCAACTGGTTTGATGAATTATGCCATTTTCAGCATAGAAGGAATTCATCTGAAATTCTAAACCGTTGTCAGATCGAATGATCTTTATTCTTTTTTCAAAATGCACAAAAACGAAGGTATAGAAACTTTGTATGACACCTCTGACTTCAGATTTGTTTTTCAACAGATATATCCATGTATATCTACTATGATCATCCACAATGGTGAGAAAATAGCGTTGTTGGTACAAGGTGAGATGTTTATAGGGGCCCCATATATCAACATGAATCAAAGAGAAGGGGGATTTAGCGTATGTGACAGAAACTGGGAATGACTTTCTCTTTTGTTTAGCAAGAGGACATATACAACAAGGAATAGAATCATTAGAAATCACAACTAATGGATCTAGTTTACAGATCTCTTTCAATCTTGGTAGGGACGGGTGTCCAAGTCTTGAGTGTCAGAGTGGTCTTGACATTGTGCATTTGCTTGAAAAGAGTAATGTGAAATTGATTTGGTTTCTGATCTATGGTACTTCAGTGAGCCATGGATTTTGTACAGTCCTTGACTCACCTTAGCTAAACCAATCATTTTCATATTCATCTGTTCATAAAGTATACAGTAATCAGATCAAAATAAGGTAGAAATGTGATTTTGTTTATTTAACTTGCTGAGAGAGAGCAAGTTGAAGCAGAAGGATGGAATGTATAAGACTTTGTCAATAGTCAGGCTAGGACTGAGAATCACAGTACCTACACGTGTGACTTTAACGGACTGACTGTTGGGCAATTTGACTATCAAAGAATCAGTGACATAACAGGAATCAAAGAGACTCAAAGAACAACATATATGATCAGTGGCACCTGAATCCAAAATCCATAAATCTGAGTTCCTAGATGTCATATTACCTGCTTTCTTGCCAGAGGTGACTAGTTGCTGAGCTGACATAACAGCATGCTGGCTCTCATTCTTATCATCTGAGCCTGTTCTTCCCTTGCATTCCTTCATCTGAAAATCTCTCATCATCATCATAAGCTGCATATACTGCTCCTGCGTGAATGCATTGGGAATTTGATGATGTTCAACAGAGTGCTGCATCACTTGGTCATTATCACATGTCTCATCTTGCTGTGGGCAACAATTATACTATGAATTGTCATCATGACTCACATAGTTCACTTGTGACTTAGGCTTATAACCAGGGGGATACCCAAACTTCTTATAACATCTTTGCTCTATGTGACCTAGCATACCACAATAATTGCATATAGGTCGCTTTACATTTTCTTGTCCAGACTTCTTATAATTGTTTTGTGCCTTAAATCCATATTTGGGTGTCTGTGTTCCAAACTGGCCAGAAGTCTGTCCAGCAAATACACCATTATCACATCCTACGTTAGGCACAACAGAAGGATTGTTCAAGAATACAGACTGATTATTGGAGTACAACACCTTTCTTTCAAATTTTGCTGCCCTTGCAAATGCAGTATTGATATCAGGTAAGGGACTAATAAGCAGCACCTGTGACTTAACAGGTTCGAATTCATCTGACAGTCCTTTCAAAAACTTGATGACAACGTCATCCTCCACAAACTTCGAAATCTGAGTTGTCAAATTACAAGTACATCTTCTACATGTACACGACGGAATAGCCTTTAACACAGTCAACTCTTCCCAGACTACTTTTAATTTCGTATAATATTCAGTTACAGCTAGATTTCCTTGTTTGATCATATAGAATTCTTCCTATAAATCTGACATCCTAAATGCATCAGCATTACCATATCTCAGTTTAAGATCTTTCCAAATTTCTGCAGCACTATCAATCCACATAATGCTTTGAGCAATAGAAGAACTTACAGAATTTGTGATCCAAGACGCCACCATATTGTTGGCCTTGATCCACGAAGCATATTTGCGGTCACCTTCTGGAGGTTTGATTACCGTACCATCAATGAAACCAATTTTATTCTTCGCCTATAGTGCACGTCTCATGACTCTGCTTCAGCCATGGTAATTCTGATTCGTGAGAAGATTTTGAGTGAGGACAAGTGATGGACTGTCCGAAGGATGAATGTACAGTGGATCCTCATATGGATCCATGGTACCAAATGTAACGGATGATGAAGCCAATCAGAGAGATTTTCAATTTCGTGATGCAGACACACTCAGCTCTTATTAGCGGAGGATTAAGGCTCTGATACCATGTCAATTTTTGATTGTTTCATCAAGATCAAATTGATCATGAACACAAATTGCAAACGAATGCGAAGAATTGAAGGAAGGAAGGAAGGAAATCATAGAGAGAATGAAGAGGGATCAAATGAATTCCCAATTGATGATACAATAACCGTTTGCGGGATTACAACATTTTAACGAAGAAGAAATACGCAAAGTTACAATAATGCCCCTAACTACTACTCCTACTAACATACTAACTGAAGGCTATTTCCGTCATTTCAGATGTTTAAATCGTTTGGCGCCTAAGGGAGTCTCCCTCCTTCGACTGTTGCAGCAGTTGCCAACTGCCGCAACTGCTTTCTCCGATCCTTCACCTTGATCACGTGGCCTCCAACCAATCACATACCTCTTTCTTGACATTGCGTGTTCACTGCAACCTCCAGCATTCTCTTCCGTCTCATTTCTTCTCTCTACCCTTCTTAACCGCAGGTGTTTGATGAACTTGTGCCAGTGTTTGACCAAATGCGCATTCACGTTGTTGCTGCATTTCTTCTTCAACTTCAACACATATACATATAAAGCCGGATGTCTCGTTGGAAGCGAACTCTCTATATTTTGGGATAGAGGTATCGTTTAATTGCCTCTCATCCTCTCCAGACCCTAACGATAGCTTTTGCCGTTGTTGGAACATGCTGGGTATGTGTTGTTGTTGTAGTCTTTTTTCTTGATATAGATGATTTGAATCTTGTGTAGACCTAATAAGATATCAATTACAGCCTCCCATGGACTTAAAAAACTCACCATTTGCGAATAGAAGTGTTGGCCTACTTCTAGTTATGAGAAGCGTTTACGATTGAAAACGCACTCATGTTATACATATAGAAATAAACTTTGAAATAAATTGTATTTCATGTTAGTTGTAAGCAACATAAAAAGAATAATGAAAAGAAAAAATACTGTACAATTCCTTTTTTGAATTTGAATTTTCATTAATCAACTGCTTTTTAGTTTTATACTTATTTTGGTCTCAAATTGTAGCTATTAGGGCTATACAGTCTCAAACAATAGACATTGTCAGTAAAACGGCTCTCTAGTGCAGCAAACATCTCAAACTATTTGACATAGGATATGTTTCCACCATCTGATAAATGTATCACATCCTGCAATTTACATCATAATCGGGATTGGGCATGGACGAGCCTCGACTAGGCCAGCATTGATGAAAAAATGACAAAAACGTATCCCATCGCATCATTAACCAGTGTAGGATTCAAGA